>JARWBY010000211.1:60000-277073 GCA_030347435.1 Clarias fuscus
CACAACATTTTGAGGCAATCACTGCAATCAAACGATTCCTGTAACTGTCAATGAGACTTCATGCACCTCTCTGCAGGTATTTTGGCCCACTCCTCATGAGCAAGCTGCTCCAGTTGTTTCCGGTTTGAAGGGTGCCTTTTCCAGACAGCATGTTTCAGCTCCTTCCAAAGATGCTCAATAGGATTGAGGTCAGGGCTCATAGAAGGCCACTTTAGAATAGTCCAATGTTTTCCTCTTAGCCATTCTTGGGTGTTTTTAGCTGTATGTTTTGGGTCATTGTTCTGTTGCAAGACCCATGACCTGCGACTGAGACCCAGCTTTCTGACACTGGCCAGCACATTTCTCTCTAGAATCCCTTGATAGTCTTGAGATTTCATTGTACCCTGGACAGATTCAAGACACCGTGTGCCATATGCAGCAAAGCAGCCCCAGAACATAACAGAGCCTCCTCCATGTTTCACAGTAGGGACAGTGTTCTTTTCTTGATATGCTTCATTTTTCCGTCTGTGAACATAGAGCTGATGTGCCTTGGCAAAAAGTTCCATTTTTGTCTCATCTGTCCATAGGACATTCTCCCAGAAGCTTTGTGGCTTGTCAACATGTAGTTTGGCATATTCCAGTCTGGCTTTTTTATGATTTCTTTTCAACAATGGTGTCCTCCTTGGTCGTCTCCCATGTAGTCCACTTTGGCTCAAACAACGACGGACGGTGCGATCTGACACTGATGTTCCTTGAGCATGAAGTTCACCTTGGATCTCTTTAGAAGTCTTTCTGGACTCTTTTGTTACCATTCGGATTATCCGTCTGTTTGATTTGTCATCAATTTTCCTCCTGTGGCCACGTCCAGGGAGGTTGGCTACAGTCCCATGGATCTTAAATTTCTGAATAATATGTGCAACTGTAGTCACAGGAACATCTAGCTGCTTGGAAATGGTCTTATAGCCTTTACCTTTAACATGCTTGTCTATAATTTTCTTTCGAATCTCCTGAAACAACTCTTTCCTTCGCTTTCTCTGGTCCATGTTGAGTGTGGTACATACCATGTCACCAAACAACACAGTGACTACCTGGAGCCCTATATATAGGCCCACTGACTGATTACAAGATTGTAGACACCAGTGTTGCTAATTAGTGGACACACCTTGAAATAACATGTCCCTTTGGTCACATTATTTTCAGTATTTTCTAGGGGTACCATCATTTTTGTCCAGGCCTGTTCCATGAGTTTATTTTTTTAAATAATTCTGTTGAAGCATGGTTGAAAAGCAATGTCTGACTTTCATTGGTTAACATTCATAGATTTTTTTTAAATTATTACTTTTGTCAGATTAAACTTATTTATGTGACCATTGTGAGTTTTTCTTTCATTGACCGAAGGGTACCAACAATTTTGTCCACGTGTGTATGTGCAGTCTGGTTGAGAATTTGAGACACTATCATGTGGAAAACAAGTTCACAGGGATGAAATTGTACCTTCTTTAAATATATATTATATGTACTACACATGTAATGTGGTTTTCTACATTTGTCTGATAAACACAGTATGTTACACAGAGCTGGTCCTGATTGCTTAGTGACCTGACCTGTAAGCCATTATAATACATTTGTTGTATTAATGAAATTCTTTTTTAATTGACTCTTTTGTTCCCTCCCATTCTCTCATATGGAAAAGCTCCACGGTCAGTAATGAACCCCCTCAGCAGTGTGGTAGCAGTCTCTCCGTATGTGCTGGTGACCATCATTCTGGCCGTGAAATGTTACAGAGCTCGAAGTAAGAACTCAGTGTTCTTCATTAGCCATAAAATTAAGCTGATCTATAGATATAATCAGCTGATAATAAGAGGCTGATCTAAAGTGTTCATGATATTTTACAGCTGCGACTACTGAGGACAACAGGCCGAACAGAGTGATAGAAGCTGAAGCATCTTTATGATTTGTTTGAGTCTCATGTTATTTTTTTAATAATCTAGCTTTAGATAAAAAACAGCCCCAAGTGCAACAGAGAAGACATTTAGGAATGTGTGCAGTTAGTAAGTACAGTTTTAGTGATGAGCAGCTGTGAGGCAGTTTCTGTTACTTTGCACTTTTTCTATTTTTTGCAATTCTTGATGTTTTGTGTTACTTGTACAAGTATGTATTTATTTTCATTGTAACCTTTACCTTGAGTAATAGCTTTAGTTTGTGTTTAGCTCTTTGACAGTTACTTTGATTAATATAAATTTTTAAACTATAGTCAAATTTATCAATTTAGTATCAGGGATACATTTTACAGTATGGTTTGATGTAGAGTAATATCTGAGATAGAGTAATGCTAATTTTATATATATATTGTTATAAAGTAAATATCTAGGTAGATGCATTTTGTTGTTTGAAAAATTCTAATGAGCCTGAGGTTACTTTTGTTCATTCTAAGAAATATATATATATATATTTAAGTCTCTAAAGTTTTTTACCAAATAATAATCCTAAAGACAAGAAGCCCTCTTTTTTATTTTATAAACGTTTGTCACAATGCTTGAATGCTGATGAGTATTTTTTTTTTTTTTTTTTTTTAGAAGTTTTAGTAGTACTGAGTGACATAGAGCTCATAAAATAAAAAAATTAATACGTTTTAGAAAAACATATTTCACGTCAACTGGTCCATTAACGGACCTTTTGTATGCTCTCCGAGACAGGAGAGGGAGCCGTGCTCTCTCAAAGAACATCTGGGATTGTGAGTTGCTAGCAGTTAAGCTAGCTGGTTCTGCAATCTGTTGAACAGGAGCCAGGTCCCAGTAATGTTTCATCTGGGCTACTTTTCGTCCCAGTCTCAGGCCTGCCTGTCACCCGGGGGCAACCCGCATCCTCTCATTGCTCCATCAACGCTTCTGGTGGCCAGCCATCAAGGAACACGTCAAAAACTTTGTGGCATCCAGTGATGTATGCGCTAGGAATAAAACAAAAAATTGTCCTCTTCAGAGGCTCCCGAGACCCTTCCCCAACCCCTATCACTCCTGGTCTCACATCTTACTTGATTTTGTGACTAGGTTACCACCTTCTGACAATAATACCTGCACACTAACAGCAGTCGACCGTTCTCTAAGTCCGTTCATTTCATCCTTCTACCCCAGCTTCCGTCCGCCAAGGAAATGGCTGAACTCATCTCCCGTGTCTTCAGACTCCACCGCCTCCCATCGGAGTCTCAGACAGGGGCTTACAGTTCTCTCCGCAATTTATGGAAAGCCTTTTGTGGCCTCATTGGTCCCACGCCCCAGCCTCTCATTGGGGTTTTACCCTCAGAGCAATGGTCAAACATCAAAAATTAGAAAACTCTCTGAGGTGCATGACCTCACGGTATGCAGCTTTTTGGAGTCGTTTTCTCCCTTGGATTCTCCTTGTTGGAGTCATTTTCTCCCCACCTCCTCTATAGACGTGTCACTTTTTCAGTGTTGCTTTCTATCAACCACGATTGTTCCCGACCCAGGAAGAAAAAGCTGCAGTCCCTTCAGCCCAAGCCTTCACCCATTAATGTAAGAGGACATGGCATGGGCTCGCACTCCATTACAATGTTCCTTGACCATCTTTCAGCGCCACTGCTTAGTCGCTCTAGCTTACCATGTTGGACAAAGAGTTATGCTCTCTGCGTAACCTACTGCTCAAGTCTACCAGAAACTAAAAGTTCATCGATTCATTCACAATCTCTCGTGTCATTAATCCCTGCTCCATCAGACTGGCCCTGCCACTATCCATGTGCCGAATTAATCCCACATTCCACGTCTCCCATGTTCGCCGACTGGTCTCTTTGTCTGTCCTTTGTCGCCACCGCCCACCCCCCTTTTTCACCTCGACTTATAGACAGGGGCGAAGCCTTCACCAGCCACAGTCTCCTTAAGTCCCACTGCCATGGGCGCGGCCTCAGGTATCTGGTGGATTTGGATGGCTATGGACCCGAGGAAAGAAGTTGGGTACCAGCCAGGTTCATCTTGGACCGCTCTTTGATCACAGATTTTCACCCTAATATCCATCCCGAGACACCCTAAAGAATGCCATGTGGATATTAGGCAGAGGGAGGGTACTGTCACGGCATGCCAGGTCTTGCCCATATCTCAAGTAAAGTCATGATCACCTGCACACTCCTGTTTCACGATCCAACCCGCTCCTTGCTTTCACCGCTTCATTCATTGCTCCATTCACATACACTGGTTCTCAATTCCAGATCAACTCTCCATTTAACACGCCAACAGACAACAGTTCTCTGCCAGATTATTGTGTGTTATCCATGCCCAGTATTCCAGCGTTTCTTTCTGATTTGACCTTCTGGACCTCTACCACACTCTGTTTTCATGACTTCGCCTTTGTCTCACATTATGGATCTTCTGCCTTCTCGGATTTATTGTTGCCAACCCTCAGTGTGTTTCGGCCGCGAGCTCTGATCACGGACATTCTCACTCTCTACACACACTCATTCAGAGAAACAGTAAACACTCGTATATTTGGATCCTTCACCCCCACCTCCATATGTGATATAAAAAATTTTTAAAAACACAGAAATGTTGGACTATTGAAAAGTATGATCCCTTTGTATGAATTACTGCAGCAATGCGATGGACAGGATGGAGCTCCTTCCACTCTGTGTGATGCTCTGTGAGTACAGTGATTGTTAGAAACTTATTTCACTACCAGACTAAGAGTTCCTGGCAGCAGTCTCTGTGTGATTATTTCATTTGTCTGTAGCTAAGGTTTGTTACTGAATTCCGCCTGAACAATACAGTCTGCTCGCTTTATACTCACTGGGGGTATTCTTCTTTACTAATATTACTTGTTGCCATATCAGCTAGATTCAGTTAATCGCTGCCCAAACATTGTATCCTGTTGTCTCTCGACGCTACAAGAGTAGAAGAACAGGGATTTCAGTACTTTAACATTGGCCATATTATCTGCATGAAGAGAGCTTACATACAGTTCTATGCAAAAGTCTTAGGCGCCATATTATCTGTAGTACAAATTTTGTTATATAATTTTATTATGTCTGCATTATTATGGACGAGACCATTCCCTACAAAGATACACTAAAATTAATGAATAAATAACATTACAGAAGAATATTTGCATGCCTGAAAAGAAAGCGACATAATATATGACAGACCAGTTTTCAGATGGGGAAGAAAATCATGTAGACTCCTGGGTTTTGCATAAAAATAGAAAGGAGCGAGTGTGACGAAGTTACCCAAAGAACTCCTATTCTCCAGCATGCTCAGTAAAACCTAACAGCTGTTTTACTTAGAATACTGCACACATCTTTGCTTGAACATACCGCTTATGTTCAAGCAAAGAGTTCCCAGACCAAATATCGACCGTTTGTTTATTACTTTGTGCTTTTTATTGAAGTTTCTGTTAATGTAGAAATGTTTTCAAAAGCATCATTGCATATGGCTTTTGTTTGGATGTTTCCTAGACTTTTGCACAGTACTGTAAATAAAACAGCTGTAAGGTTTTACTGAGCATGCTGGAGGATATTCTTTTGGTAACTTTGTCACATGCTGTAAATGAAAATTATTACACAATTAGACAATGTGTTATTTTAAATGGCAGAATGTTATTAGATGTGTTTTCTTGTTAAAATGTATCCCTGTTTGGTTTGGATGTAGGTTTTGGCAGGTAACCACTCTCTCCTCATGCAATCCATACCGAGTGATGCATATACAGTACAGTGGAACCTTGGATTGCGAGTAACGTGGTTTACGAGTGTTCCTCAAACTGAGCAAAGATTTTTAATAATTTTTTAATTGGATACCAAGCAAGTATTAGTTTACGAGCGCCGAGTATCATGTATCACGCATGCGACTCTTATTTTGACACCGAGCGGCAAGTGATCACAACTGAGCCAATGATTTTTCTCTCTCTTGCGCTGCGGAATTATGGGTAATCGTCTCCCCTGCTGCGTCTTAGTGCTCGTCTCTTACTGGTATAATCAACATCTCCCTCTCTTTCCTATGTGTGTGCGCGCGCGTGTAATTTGACACTGACACACACACACTCTCCCCGGCTGCACATGTGCTTTATTTACACAGAAAACTCAGCTCTGTGGCGATTCTTTTCAAAGGTAAGGTGCTGGTTCATTTGTTTTTTGTTTTTTTTTACTTGACAGCAGTGATTCCGTTAGTCTGCTCACGCGAGTATCATTAGAGAAATTTTTTTTCCCGTTAAAAGAGTGTTTGCATTGTGTACGTTAGTTCTGAAACTTAAAAAGCGAGGTGTGGGAGGGAGGAGGAGTTTTACTGTTTAAGACGAGGCGAGGGGCTAATTCTACACACACACACACACCACATACAAATACACGGCGCTTGCACGCACAAACGGAAATACTTATTTGTCGGGATTTATTTTTACATTTTTTAAATATTAAGTTCAGGTTAATTTTTTATTTTTACTTTATATATTGTATTCATTATTTTTATGTATTTATTGTTTTGGGCTGTAGAACAAATAACTTGAGTTTTCATTATTTCTTATGGGAAAATTCTTTTTGGTTTACGAGTGTTTTGGAATATGAGCCCGCTTCCGGAACGAATTATGCTCGTAATCCAAGGTTCCACTGTATTTTAATGATCCGTTGCTGTTACTATCCATTATCACCACTCAGGGAATGCCCCTCATTAAGACAGATTGCTTTTTGTGGTTTCTCAGTCGCATGTCACCGCTTTTTGCACTTTTTGTATTTTTTTGTAAATTCAGGTGTGAAAAACAAACGCTATTAAAGAGGAATGGTTGCTTTTAATTTCTATGATGTTACTGATAAAAACTAATTTCTAGTTTGTGCTTCGTGGTTTCCGAACCCTAAACATGACCATGTTAAAAAGTAAAGCATGTTCATTAATAAACATATGGGTATGGCGTTCTTTAAGTGATGAGAGGGCTTGTTGTCAAACATATTTAAAATTTTGTCAAAAATTTTTTATCAACCAATCACATAATGTGCCCATGTTTTTGGGGGATTTAGGGAGACTTGTATTTTTACCCCTGTGAGAAAGGGCTTGTGGGTAGCTACTGTACTCTGATCTCAGCTGATATGTGAAATGTTGTCAGGGAGTGAACAATATACATAGCCATATATACCTGACGGGAGGAAGGAGTCTGTACCAAGCAGAAAGGAAATTGAGAACCACCCTAATGTTAAACATTAATTTATGGTAATATACATTTAGAGTTATAAATATTGTCAGATTAAGTAAAGAATGTAAATTAAACTCAAATGGGCTGAAAGAAGCAGAGGTAAGCTATGCCACTCACTATAACGCTAAAATAAGTGGAATTGTGGAGTCATTCAACAAGGAACAACTGTGACAAGGTCAGAGTATGACATCACAGAATGCATCATCTCACAGTCTCTAATGGAGCAAAGGTACAGACTCAACGTACAAGCATCGTCTGTGACAGAATCGCCACCTCACAGTCTCTACCCATAAGTAACTATGAGATCTTTTCATTTAAGCATTTTTATTTTTATTTTAACTATCAGACAGCACATATATTTTAAGTTGCAACTGATGCAGATGAAGCTTATTACAATCCAGCAAACAGTCCAAAGGTTCAAGCGAGATCAAGATCAAAAACTGGTAAAAAAAAAAAAAAAATTATGAATTTGCAAACGATATCAATTTGGCAATGACAGCACTCATCGAGTCAGAATGGAGAACAGATATAAAGGTTTGGTAATTCAGGAAATGATGCATTGAGCATTACTTTATAGTAAGCAAGGAGACAGGTGTGCATGGTTAGATGTTCAGTGATGGTGCACCTGAGAGTGGGCCCGTTCAGAAGTGTAGTGTGGAGCAGCTAAGGTTTTCATTAGAGGACAGTCTGGTGCTGAATTTGCCTCCGAGATCTTACAGTTGCACTCATTTCTGAAATCCTAGCGTTCCTACCATACGCTTCCTCTTACTCACCTCTCCTTTGAAAGGATAATTTTAAGTCTGTCTTGAATCAAAACTGAGGTACATATACAGTAAGTACGTTACAACAAGTCTAGGTCATTATACTGTATATTTTTCCGCTCTGCTCTTTGTCACGGTTCTTCTTATGGTGGTGCAGGCGAGGCATAGATGCAGAGGTAAAGACGGTTTCAAATGTTTTTTTTTATTGTTTAACAATAAAGAAAGAAATCAAACAAACACACAGATGTTATGTAAAAACAAACCAAAACAAGAGTCTCTACAAATAACTATGAAACTTAACTTATCCAACAAAACAGTGTTTAGGATAATCCAAAATATGCAAGACAAAGTTAACTGAAAATCCTGGCTTCTTATAGCCACACTAATTAACCAGTCACCTCGGTTCAGGTGAGCGACCTCATCACCTGACCGAGGTGCATTCTGGGAAATGAAGTTCAAAAACGAAACTTAGGAAAACTACAAAAGAAACACACAAAAAGTCTCTGGGCACCAGGCGCCCTCTAGGGGTTATCCCTGACACTCATCATTAAATTTGTCACTCGGAAAGCACAAAAATGCATTCTAAAGTTCAGTCGAGACTCTCATATGATGCATCTGCAGTCCTACTGAGCTAAACCAAGTTGGTATCTTGGTATCTGCGGTTGTGCCACAATTGAATTTCTTCCGCCAAATGCGGTGTTTTTGCGCAGCCTAAATGTGCTACTGTGGCGAGGATATAAAACTAGCATGTTCAAATAATTAACACATTTGTAACAGTCCACCTCACACATTGAACCACGTGTCTGCTTGTTCCACTCCGACACTTTAAGGAGGAAACGCAGACCAAAGAGAGTTTAAACAGCAGAGATGAGGTGCAGTGTCCGGACTCTGGCAGTGTTTTATCCGTTACTCTATGTGAGTATTTAACATGATTAAACACTGAGCGTGCTGCTGTAGGAAACCTTTTGAAAAAACGTCAATGCATCAGCTGTGCGTCCAGCAGCAGTAACACTGCAGAGAGCAGAGCTCTGAGTCCAGTACAGCTCCAGTCATGCTGTACAGCACTAGAGGCAGGCAGTTTGATTAGCAGTATAATGTTGCTTAGCTTTGTTTAAACAAATAGAACTTCAGACCTTTTACAGTATTTGATGTTCTAAAATCTATTTGAAGTACTCCACAAACAAAACAGTGTACTTAAACATTATTGAATTTGCCGTTGATTACATGAATAAGTGCTGCGTACTGTACTAGTAACTAAAGCTGTGAAATATAACAAGTAGTACAACATTTCTCTCAGAATTTTAATTGGGAGAAAGTAACATAAAATTAAAATATTGAAGTGAAATATGTTATGTATGTTGTGATATGTAAGTAAAAGAAACTAAAACTGATTTTCAATTGTTTGTGTGTGTGTGTGAAACATGTTATATATTTTCAATATCTCTTTCACAGCACCAACACCACTAAAGAAGAGAAGTTGAATGCAGATAAAACAGGAGGTAAATGTTAACCATTTTAATGTTACAGACGTATTAAACGTGTAACCACTGAGTCATAGATAGAAATTAAAACGTTTGAAATATTTCACTTTATCTAGAATATACAAGTTTTCCCCTAGAATATACTGGATTCATACTGGATTCTTACATTAACTAAAGTAAGAAATTTATATAGTTGATAGTAATGCGTAAATAAAGTTGGGTATCATTTCTATACATGGGATAAAGACATGTACAAGGGATGTTCAAGTCAAAGTTCATTTTTGCTCTATATATGAGGTTGTGCATGGTTCTGCAAGAGCAAAATGCCTTTTCATAAAACCACTCCACTGGAATATTCACCGGAATGACTGTAATGGGCTCTGTGAAATCATATCGGTTTTACATCTTTGTTTCAGAGATGTTTCATCACAAGTCCCGCTTTGACATGAACACCACTTAGAGCTCAGTATGATTTTATTAGTCCAAAAAGTATGTACAGAAGTACTATTTTACCAGTCTGCTAGGCTTTACAGTAACAGTCACACTTGTACTTACTTGTACACTATTGTTCTTATTTTAGGTGCCAGCTCATGGGATGGCAGTGTGAGCTCTGCACATTTGTTGCATCGTCATGGAGTGAACTTCCATCATTATGGAGTGAAGCATGGTACCGCTGGTCATGGATATTTAGTGTTCTGTCTTCATTTAGACTGTATTGCTACTTTAAGACCTGAGGTCTGCACACACATTTGTATGCATCCCACAGTTTGCAGGAAACTGAAGTGTGAAGGTGTGCAATGTTTCAGATTTAAAATGTGACTCATTAGATTCTAATACAAAAGTCTACTTTCCAGATGTTAACTGTAAGACTTGTGGCAGAAGTATTGTTTATGAGACTGTTTACTAATGAGATCAATTCAGCTCATTGTTTATGATCTTGTTACCTGTCATTTGCAAAGTAAACCAAGTTTTAGTGAGTTTAGACTTCATGTCTTGTCAATTTTGGCCAATAAATGTTTAATTAAAATGTTAATGTGTGTATCGGTTATTTGTTTATAATCTGGTGTCATTGGATACATTGACCTGAATTAAAAAACTACTTGAGTAAAGGGTAAATATAGTTTAAAAAATCTAATAAGTCTTACATATTAATTCTGTGATGGAGAAGTTTGAATTAAATTCTGTTAAAATATTTAGTAAATGTAGCACATTTGTTTGTTAAATAATAGTCTAATTTTCAATTTCTTCTACCTTACATTTCAATTATATCTACTCAATTATTTTTGACATTTTCACTCAACTATTTTACTCAATTTCACTTAGTGTAACCATTGCATTAACCTCTGATTTTCATTACATTTACTCAATTTTGTACATCATTGTAATAAATATAATGACCCATTCCTATCTGTTCTCTTCACTTGCTTTGTCATTCTCTTTCACCTGCTCTTCGTTGTCCTCTTCATCTTCATGGCTGAGTAAATATACCATTATGTTATTATTATACCTATACTACAGCAGACAACTTTCAGTATGAAACTACTTGCATATTTCTACACACTATATAAGAGTGCTTAAAAACTACCAGAAATGCAAAAATGTAAGTTATTAAAGCATAATATATATTGTGTGTGTGTGTGTGTGTGTTAGATCAGGCCTTTAAGATGTCTTTTTTATGAACACTCATGTACAAAGCATTAAAATGATTGTATTTGCTAATCAGTGATGTAATTTCATTAGCACTGTTATTACAACAGAAACAGAAAAAAAAGCTCATGCATTAATAAATTTAAACTGCATAATTTTTAGAGACTTCGTGGTTTTTCAAGCTGTTTTGAGAATCCTGTTTACAAAAATCTTACAAAAGGGCCTTGAATACTGTATGAATGAAGGTATAGAGGGATCCATACGCTAGTCTCGTTCTGGCTACACAGCAGGGCTTTCCGGGAATAAAATCGTGCATTTATTGTGCACCTGGACTGAACATAACAAACTGAGAGAATAAGGCAAGAGTACAATAACTTGGTGGTGCTTGGTAGTGAGAACCTCAGTTAACATTTTTAACTGTAAGTAAATTTTTTGTAAAACCAAACGCCTATTTTTTCAGGAATAATGATTTGATATTAACGGACGGTAACTATGTCCCGCCTTGCTGGCAGTGGTAATAACTTTAAATGCTGATGGACTTATTATTCTGTCCTCTGCATGTGTGTCTGACATGCATATCCAGATAGCTAAACATTGAGAGGAGATGATGGGTTCACTTCAATGACCACTCAGGTAAGATCAGGTAAGTATTCTTTTTACTTGACTTTGTTACGTTCTTTTCCCTTTTTCTTTCTCTCTTATTTTGTAAAACTGCAAATTAATACAAAAAGAAGATGCTTACGTACAGGTAAACAAAATACAATGATTGATTGATACAATTTATACGTTAATATCCATGAAACACAGCAATGCTAGTTATCGCGAAACTGAAAGAAGATGAGAAAAGAGTCCTTTGAGTCCTTTAACCAACCAACTAACCAGCTGCATTACAGTCTGGTATGGTAACTGCTCTGTCTCGGACCGTAAATCCATCCAAAGGGTGGTAAAAACTGCTCAGCGTATCACTGGTACCCCACTTCCTGTCATTGAGGAAGTCTACAAGAGGAGGTGCCTGTGTAGAGCACGAAGCATCGTGAAAGACACCTCTCACCCTGCACATGAACTGTTTTCTCTCCTTCCTTCTGGAAAAAGGTTCAGATGCCTAAAAACCAAGAGCACCAGGCTGAGGAACAGTTTTTACCCCACAGTGGTTACCTTACTGAACACAAATTCACTGTCCCCCCTTACATGGACGGTACCACCATCATTGATAACCAACATTCCTGTTTAATACCTTTGTAAATACTTCCCGTTCATTCATTTGTACAGTCTGCACATGGACTGTATACTAATATGTGTATATTCATATATGTAGATGTGTGTACAGGTATACTCTGCATTCCCATCCAGCAGTTAAATTACTCATATGTATATTCATACTATTGCACATAATGTAAATTCACCTATATATAGTTTCTGTATATCTTTATTCCACATATTTATAATCAGACATATCTGTAGATTTACAACTATTCTGTACATTAATTTATCCATCTATGCTCACTTTACACTGTATATTCATGTACATATATATATATATATATTTTTTTTTTCTTTCTGTAATACAATTTATACATAGACCTTACTTCTATCATACAAGTTTCTATAGATCTGTATATATGTTTATATTGCACTGCTAACTTGCACTTCTGGTTAGATGCTAACTGCATTTCGTTGCCTTGTGAAATGACAATAAAGTTGAATCTAATCTAATCTAATCTTTTGTTAGCACGCACAACAAATAAAGTTTTGTTAAACTAAGTCTTAATTAAACCTGTGTGAAACAGCACCCTCTAGGGGGGAGAAAAAGACAATGAAAGACTTGGTGTAACACTTACAGTAATACAAAATGATAAGTCAAACTTACCAATCTCTTTTTATCCACTTTGACATTGCTGTCCTCATTTTAAGACACTGTTTTTCATTTCTTTTTCTTTAGAAAATTTCCCTCTTCTGTCCATTTTGCATACGTGACTGTCTGGCAACTATAAGGGGGTGTGGCTCAATTGATCTCTCTCTCTATATATATAGCTAGATTTTTTTTTACTCGTTTAAAATGCTAAACGAAAATAGTCTCTTAAATATAATTTTTCAAATATTTTAAAAGCTTTATTAAAGACAATTTTCAAAGACTTTTTTTTCACAATGGCGCCCCCCTCCGTGTGGTGCCCCCATGCACTGCATACCCCATTTTTGCGCCCCTGTCCACAGGCAATAATTGAAATAAATGAGCAGCCTGAAACTGCAATCCAACAAAATAAAATATTTAACCCTTTAAGACCTGCTATAAACAACTTCATTTGTTTGCTCTTGTTTATGATTCAATACACACTCCCCAGTCTCCACACTATATTCTCATTGTTCATCTATCCCTTAATAATAATAATAATAATAATTACAGCATGCCATGATTGTGGTTTAGCAGGCAAGGCATAATTGCAGAGATTAGGACTCAATTATTTTAAGAAAATAACAAAACAAACTAAGAAACAAACTAAAGCTTTCACAAGAATACTTTAAACTATAACAAATCATAAATGAAACTAAATCAGCAGGTTAGCAAAACATTTTTGGGACAAAACAGCAGCATGACAGAACAACACAGATGCAAGAAAAAGGATTGAACTAAGGCAAGACTATTTATAAAGAAACTAATTATCAAATATTACTCAGCTGAGTGTCCCATCGCCTGAGCAGAGGTGCACTCTGGGATCTGGAGTCCAAAACAGAGGCCAGTCTCTGGGCGCAAGGCGCCCTCTAGGGGTTTTCCCTGACACAGCACACTGACTGCTTACCCTGTTGCTGGCTTTTTAGATCCATGTATAAAGAGCCACTATAAAATATCTGGGGAACGCCATCACTCCAGCTCAGCAGCACACAGACTAATGAACTCATATAAGCTAGTGATTAGTAATCACACATTAATCACACTGACCTGATATTGGCAACATTTAAAAAATGTGACAGACTACAACATGTGAATTACATGTACATCTCTCTCTCTCTCTCTCTGCCTCCTGCCTCCCATGTAACTTGTGTAAAAAGTTTTTTTTTTTTTTTTTTTTTTTTCACACAGGCCATTTGTTCACACAGGCCTTGTTCCTTAACCCTGTAAGACCCAAATATAGAAAAAATAAGCAATTTTTTTTTGACCTCTCAGATATTGTTTTATGAGGCCTCTGATGTGGAAATTAAAGATTTTTTTACATTTTAGTAGGTTTTTAGGGAAATGTTGTAATATTGCAAAGTTGTGAGCAGAATGTCTGTATTTGTTCTCACTTTGTCTGAACACGTATACAGCACATTTAAGCATTTACTTGCAGGGTTGTTCACTTACTTAGCTCCATAGCAGTATATATCATAAGTAATAATTACACAACAATCATATTTTTTTGAATAAGCATTTATTAATAAAAATATTTTGAAAAAAATATTTGGTCACATTCAGTGTGGTTTGAATGAAGTCTCTGTTTACTTGCAGTGATGGTCCCTAAGACAGTTCTTTTCATCTGAGAAGCACAGGCGAACATTGCACTTGCTACACAGTGCGCTTGTGTATCCATTATTGCAGTATCTGCAGCGTCCTCTCTTCGTCTTTACTGGGAAATGTGTAATAATATCTTTGCGTACATCCAGGCATCTCTCCGTAAATGAATTTAGCCATGGTCTGAGTTTCCAGAGTTTGTCCTTCTTTTCCATCTCTGACACAGTTAAGTTGTTTATAAAGTGTAATGAAGTCAACAGAGATTGGAATCCATTGCGGGACATCACATCAGAAACAGGGGTGCACCGTGTGTCTGTCTCCCAATACATACAGACTCCAGACTTTTGCATTGGGCTCATCTTCAGGTACATGCCAAGCATCTTGTCAATTTCCTTATTATTGGTGTTTACAGATGTTCCATTTTTTTGCAAGCTGTACTTATTTGTGTTTCTTGTCAGAGCCTCAATCATATCTTCTGTCACAAACTTTTGGAAGTACTCCAATGGGGTGGAGAGGGAGGTGGCATCATTGGTGATTTCTGAACCAGAAAAATCAGTATTGGGACTGATAAACTCCTTTTTCAACCAGTGAAATCTGTCACAATGTGTGTTTTTTTTTGTTGTTGTTGGGGCTTGATGTCCACATCATCATTGGCTGGGCAGTCAATGGGTTGGTGGTTTTCTTTGTCCATTTCACCTGCATCTTCATTCTCTGAGTCTCTTGCATCAGTATAATCTGAGTCCATTTCGAAATCGCTCTCTCCATTTTGGACTGCAGCAATCACATCCAGCACACTGAATAGATGACCTTTCTGTACTGGTGGCATTCTGAAACTGAAAAAGTTTCGAACAATTTTATTAAATATGTGAATAACACATATAGGTCTTATATTGTAGCAGATAAACAAAGAATAGACAGGGTGGGTACCATGTGTCAAGGGTAGAGATTTAAGTATTATCCATCAAAGTATTACAATTTCAATGCAAATGCTAAATCAAAATTCAACTACATTCAAACAATACTATCTGAGTGGCCTGTTATGCTCTCTACTTATCATACTAAAAGGGACATATGCATCCCCCAAGAGCACTAACAGGTTCACATTCAAGGCCATTCACACCTGTCCCTGAACAATGCAACAGGCTACCACTCTGACCCAACGCTGTAGAATTACAACATAAAAATAATAACCTCTAAATCAAATTTGGTTAATGTTTTCTAAAATAACTATATATGTATGTGCTATAAACATTGTAATAAACACACAAAAAAATATTTAAGGAATTTTACTTACTTAAATCTTGACAAATCCAGTCATGCAAAAAAAGGAGATCAGCTCAATGCAAAGTTTGCAGGTAGAGTAAGTTCATGGCAAGATGACCAGACCTATAAAAACTTTTTCAATCCAACAGCATTGTGAGGACAAACAATAGGACCCATTACATATGTAAATGTGTTTTGAGAAAAAAAAAATTGCTGACCCTTTTTTTAGAAGTGTTAAAAGTGATGTTGTAATTCTGCAACAGTGGGCTTTACAGGGTTAAAATGGACTTAATGTCGCTGTGACATTCCTAAGTCAATACCAAGCCAAATCAGGCCACGCCCCCTCACACCGTGACGCAGTTCACACCTTGTGTCGCTAATTGCAGGCTGTTACTTTCTAATGGTGTGAGCTAGAAAAAGTGTCCATTATAAAACGGTATTCAGCAGAACATTTTTCCATTTACCTTAGGATGAAATATGATTCCACTGTGAAGCTCATTTTCACTTTCACTTCACTTTCACAATCTGACGCTTTCTCTGGACTGGAGATTTCACATGATGAGACAGAAAATGATTCTGATCAATCTGAGAACTCTCTCTCACTCACTCATCATCTATACCGCCTAATCCTGTATTCAGGGTCACGGGGAGCCTGGAGCCTATCCCAGGAGACTTAGGGCACATGGCAGGGTACACCATGGACAGGGTGCCAATCCATCGCAGGGCACAGACACACACACATACACTCACTCATTCACACACTACGGGCAATTTGGGAAGGCCAATTAGCCTTCATGGAAACCAGAATACCCTGAGGAAACCCACCAAGCACGGGGAGAACATGCAGACTCCATGCACACAGAGACGGGAATCGAGCCTGGCCGGGGATCGAACCCGGACCCTGGTGGTCCAAGGCGACAGTGCTGACCACTACACCACCGTGCCGCCCAATCCGAGAACTGTATTGATCAAATTCCAGATCAGCGTCATCATACGTAAATCTCTATCATTACTTATTTCAGTGTGCTGACAGTTGTACGATTAATATGCGGTTTTTCTGAATTTATTTTAATTCTAAGCACACCTGTTTCCTTTACAAGGTATAGCATGACACAATCCTTTGTATTTGTAGGCATTTTCATATGTTTTTATACAAATCATGATGTGTTATGGGTCAAAACATTACAAACATTTTCTTTTAGTATTTGATTCATTTCTAAATTGTTTTTAGATTATTTTAATTGAATTTAATTTACTTACATGTAATTTAATTATTTACTTGAATTTAATTACATTTTTGAAAAGACGGTACAGTACAGTTTATTTCCTCTAATTCGACTAGAAATGGTTTAAGATATTAAAAATGAAATGCACATTTATCTCTGTTGTCAATTCAAGAAAGAGCACATTCTCACAGAGTATTAAATGATTGATTGATTGATTGATTGTAATACAGTTTTCTCATGATATTTGTTTCACGCTTTAAAGTATTGCAGAGACAAGACATCCATTTACACCATTCGCCATTTACTCTGCTCACAACATTGTTGGAGTTTGTTTGTTTGTTGGTTGGTTTTCTTTAAATGTCCAAAAAAAAGCTCCTCGCAGTTTACTTTTTGTTTCAGTTTATGGATCATATTAAAATTATAAAATAAAATTCTTTATCCAGTGATATTATATTATAGCTGATATTTTCCTGTAAGACTTTTTTTTTTTTTTTTTTTGCTGTGGTGCTGGAGGGAACTGTAGTCTTTCGGGGCCTGGGTGACTATGCAGCAGTTTTAGGAGTGATGTTCGGTCAGGTCTGTTCTCTGTACATTGAATACCAATAGGACTGAATGTGCACTTTTTGAAGCCATCAGAATATTGGAGAGACATGTTCCCCTCAGATTCATATGTAGAGGAGCAAACTCTTGTGGCCATGAACCCTTGTGTCTGACACACTGGGGAAAATAACAATAACAATTTTCATCTATAGTAGTTTTTTAAAATGATGCTTTTAAGTTATGATGTTGTAATATAAAAATATCAATAAGAGGTCTTAAAACAAAATAAAACCCCTTTTCCTGCAAATTACTGCTTCAACTTTGACTAATTCTGAAAGAGAAAAGCTTGTTTTAAGCAATGTTTAAGTAATTTCATTGTTGGGGTTTTGTTAGGCCAATTTGTTTTTATAGAAAAAAAAATCACTTTTCTAAAGATCATTAATGGGTTATATTGGGAGACAACTAACTTTTTTGAATAGATGAAAAGTAGAGCTAAGTCAACCCTAGATAAATATAATTAACTGAGATCACAACCAAATACTACTTAAACTGACTTAAATATTTGAATTAGAGACAAATTGAGGAAATTTAAGATTTTGAACTGGGTACATGTGTAACTAAACAGTAATGTGAAAATTGTTCCTCTTCAATCTGTGGTTTGACAATCGGCCGAACCCTCCTTTTCAGCACCTTAGAGTACACTTTCCCAGGGAGGCTGAGTAGCGTAATACCCCTGTAGTTGGCACACACCCTCTGGTCCCCCTTTTTAAAAAGGGGAACCACCACCCCAGTCTGCCACTCCTTAGGCACTGTCCCTGACTTCCACGCAATGTTGAAGAGGCGTGACACCCAAGACAGCCCCTCAACACCCAGAGCCTTCAGCATTTCCGGACGGATCTCGTCAATTCCCGGGGCTTAGCCACCGTGGAGTTGTTTGACTACCTCAGTGACCTCGCCCAGGGAAATCAACGGCGACCCCCCCCCCATCATCCTCCAGCTCTGTCTCTGCCACAGTGGGTGGATTAGTCGGATTCAGGAGTTCCTCAAAGTGCTCTTTCCACCGCCTGATTACCTCCTCAGTCGAGGTCAGCAGTGTCCCATCCTTGCTGTACACAGCTTGGGTGGTTCCCTGTTTCCCCCTCCTGAGGTGCCGGATGGTCTTCCAGAAGCATCTTGGTGCCGCCCGAAAGTCCTTCTCCATCGATTCTCCGAGCTCCTCCCACATCCGCTCCTTTGCCTCTGCTACTGCTGCAGCTGCTGTCCTTCGAGCCCTCCGGTACCTTGCAACTGTCTCTAGAGTCCTCTGGCATACCATATCCCTGAAGGACTCCTTTTTCAGTCGAACAGCTTCCCTAACCACAGGTGTCCACCACGCTGTTCGAGGGTTACCGCCCCTTGAGGCACCCAGAACCTTAAGACCACAACTTACAGCTGCAGCGTCAGCAATAGAATATTTGAACATTGACCACTCCGATTCAATATTCCCAGCTCCTACAGGGATGCTGGAAAAGCTCTGCTGGAGGTGGGAGTTGAAGGCCTCTTGGACAGGGGCCTCCCCTAGACGTTCCCAATTCACCCGCACTACACGTTTGGATTTACCAGGTCTGTCCAGTGGCCTCCCCTGCCGCCTGACCCAACTCACCACCAGATGGTGATCAGTTGACAGCTCGGCCCCTCTCTTTACCCGAGTGTCCAAGACATATGGCCTCAGGTCAGATGATACGATCACGAAGTCGATCAATGACCTTCGGCCTAAGGTGCTCTGGTACCAAGTACACTTATGAGCATCCCTACACTCGAACATGGTATTTGTTATGGACAATCCGTGACTAGCACAGAAATCCAATAACAAAACACTGCCCGGGTTTAGACCAGGGAGGCCATTCCTCCCAATCACGCCCCTCCAAGTATCTCCATCATTGCCCACATGTGCGTTGAAGTCCCCCAGCAAGACTATGGAATCTCCCACTGGAGCCCGAAGCAATATTCCATTCAGAGTGTCCAAGAAGGAAGAATACTCTGAACTGCTGTTTGGTGCATAAGCACAGACAACAGTGAGAGTCTTCCCCCCCCATGGCCTTCAGGCGCAGAGAGGCGACCCTCTCGTCCACTGGGGTAAACTCCAATGTCATGACACTCAGCCGGGGACTCGTGAGTATCCCCAAACCCGCCTGGCGCCTCACACCCTGGGCAACTCCGGAGAAGAACAAAGTCCACCCCCTATCCAGGAGTACGGATCCAGAGCCGAGGCTATGTGTCGAGGTAAGCCCCACCAGATCTAACTGATAACGCTCAATCTCCCGCACAAGCTCCAGCTTCTCCCCCCACAGAGAAGTAACATTCCACGTCCCTAGAGCCAGCTTCTGCCGCGCGGGTCTGGTCCGTCGAGGCCTTCTGGTGTGTAAAGTGAGAGTGTGTGCATGCGTGTGTTTGTGTGTGTGTGTGTGTGTGTTTACATGCAGTGATACATGCAGTCATGCAAAAGTGTGTTATAATTACTGTTTTAAATTTTTATTTATTAAGTATAGAAGTTAAACGTTATAGCCAGGGAATTACTTCTACCATTATTGTGTATTACCTTATTCTCCATCATTTTCTTGTTTTCTTGCTGACACTCAGTGCTCCTGAAGATGAACAGTCAGGAACAGGAGAGTGAAATCATTAGTAGAAAAGATCTACATTTACAGATCAGTAACGTGATTCATTTTCCACATTGTGATCTACATTTACTTCATTAGTAGTGATTGTGAAAATGTCTCAGTCCATCTCTGACAGCTTCATCATTTACATCTGAACACATACACTGTATTCCAGTTTAATGTCTTGATTTTCATTTAAATAATTTTGTTACGAATTAATTAATTCACTAAAAAGAATGTTTATCTTTCCTTACAGAGATTAAACCTGTGGTGATTATAAATCCTGACACACAGGTGTACAGAGGAGAGAGAGTGACTTTCAGGTGTGACATACAGACAGGAGGAGACACTGAGTGGACATACTGTACAGCTGGAATAAGAATAATAACACACAGCTACAGAACACAACACAGGAGTTGAGCATCAGTTCAGTTAGAGACACTGACGGGGGTAAATACACCTGCAGAGGGAGAAGGAGAGACTCTCAGCTCTCACATATCAGAGATGCTGTTACACTCTCTGTATCAGGTGAGTATGTGAATGAATACTATTCACTCGGTATAGAAGAAGCAAAGAATCAATAAAATAACCAAATTATATAATTTGTGAATAAGAACTACATCAATTATTTAAACTGTTAAATAATTGACATTTATCATTCTAAATATAAATTTATAATTAGAAATGGCCTTTCCAAAGTTCTGCTCAAGATGGCTCCAGTGTGTGTGGCTTGCCGTTTTCTGCTGACATTGTTATTGGGATTGTTATTGTTTTTGTTACTTGTAACTCCAAAACTTAACTCTCTGTTGGTATATGATCGCCAAACACTCTTGAACCTTCAGCCTGCTGTGGAAAATTTAACATGGTTTGAGAATAATGAGCAAAATCACTTGCCCCCACTGTTATCGGGAATACCTGCTCACCTCTACCGCGGTGCAGTTCCAGGTCGCCAGAGAAAGCGCTCCAGTCACCGAGGCAAACGCAGCGGTCGTCAAGTGAGGCTTAAGGCCTGTTTAGCGTGTTTTCCTGAGACCTTCCGACCGATCTATGGAACAGATCAGTACCGTATTATGTCTCATGGTGTAATGGACGCTGTACCCTGGCTGGTACCTCTTGTTGGCTCGGGTGAATTTTCTCGGACGCATCGTAGCGCTCGCCGGCTGCGAGGGGTGAATAGAGGGAACCTGCGCTCGCTGTGTCATGCGCCCTGGCCTCATCTCAATCCGCCCTCGACTCTAAACAGGATGACCAAGATGGGTCTGGTAAATGCTAGACCACTAAACAACCTCACGTGGTTTGGATTTTCTTTTTATTACGGAGACATGGCTGAGTGTTGGTGAGTACAGTGCCTTCTCTGAACTTCTCCCCTCATCCTATGCCTATCTAAATTCTCAGAGAACATCGGGTCGAGGAGGAGGAATCGAAGTGGTCTATAAGATAACTTCTATTGTAAGCAGCTGTCATTATTAACTTTTTCCTGCTCTCACACAGTGCTGTGGGGAGTGATTTATCGTCCACCTAAGTTTAATAAGGACTTTTTAACTGACTTGTCTGACTTTTTGGCTAAAATGATGCCTAAATATGATCGTGTCCTTATTGTGAATGATTTTAACTTTCATGTTTGTTGCCGTGAAAATCTGATGACCAAAGATTTTTTAAGTTTAATCGATTCGTTTGGTTTTGTGCAGTCAGTGTCTTGCCCCACACAGGAGCAGGGGCACACCCTTGATCTTCTTTTATCTCATGGATTATCTATTGCTAACATTGAAGTCTGTGCTGCAGTATTTTCTGATAATATGCCTGTATTGTTTGACTCTGTTTTACCGAATAATGATGTTAAACCCTGCACAGGTGTACGGTGCTGTCGCGTGTTTAACTCGTGTGCATCGCCGCTCAGTTCTCTGATGCGTTTGACCGGAGCTGTGATGATGACATCTCAGAGTATGCTTCTGTTGCTGGCTTTGACACTGAGGCACTAGCATTCTGGTTCCAGTCCACCTGTAAGGCTGCCTTGGACTCTGTGGTTTTATTAAAAAGCAGGCGCCTCAAAGTAAAATCTGAACCCTGGTTAAACGATGAGACTCGTGCTGTCACGAGTGAGTGTTGCAAAATAGATCTAAAATGGAAAAAGGACAAATTGCAAGTGTCTTTTATTTAATTGAGAGACAGTTGGCGTCTTTATCAGAAAACTGTAAAAGCTGCAAAAACCAAACATTTCTCTGAGTTAATTTTAGCTAACTGTCATAAGCCTCGCATTTTATTTCAGTCATTTAATGTATTTCTTAATAGTCCACAAATTGTCAGTTTTGAAAGCTCTTATGCAGTGTGTGAAAACTTTCTCCAGTTTTTTATTGATAAGGTTTCTTCTACAAGGGCTCTTATTACATGTCCTGCATGTGACCCATCTATCTCCATTTCTGTCTCTAGCTCTGCCGTTTTTAACTAGTTTGAGCCCATCTCTCTTTTCTTTCTGTTAAATTATTAATATTATGAAGCCTGCAGGATTTCCTGCTGATCCCATTCCTCCACATCTTTTTAAAGAATTGGCTCCCATTCTAGGTCCTATAGTTTTAAATATTATAAATAGCAGCTTGGGATCTGGGGTGGTACCCAGAAATTTTAAACATGCAGTTGTGCAGCCTTTGTTAAAGAAACCTAATCTTGATCCGTCTGTGTTTTCTAAGTACAGACCAATCTCCAAGCTACCATTTCTGTCTAAGATTCTGGAGAAAATAGTTTATACACAACTAATACGTTATCTTAGTGAGCATGGAATTCTTGAGGTTTTTCAGTCTGGTTTCAAGGCTCTTCACAGTACTGAAACAGCTCTGTTAAGGGTCTTACTGTAAATGACATCTATCGTATTACTGATTCCAGTGATTCTGTGATTCTTCTGCTGCTTGATTTAACAGCTGCCTTTGATACAGTAGCCCATGACATCCTTCTGTCATGCTTAGAACACTGGGTGGGAATTAGGGGGACACCTCTAGACTGGTTTAGGTCCTATCTTACTGATTTTCGGTTTCATTTTCGGTTAGTCTTGGAGATCTGGAGTCCTCATCAGCTCCTCTGACATATGGGGTCCCACAGGGTTCTATCCTTAGACCCCTTCTTTTCTCGTTATATTTGTTGCCGCTCGGTTATATCCTGAGAAAACATGGCATCTACTTTCATTGCTATGTAGATGACATAAAGACATGGTTAGCCCAAAATTTTAAAAATAGCCCAAAACCTCTGGATTTCTACTGACGATACCCAAGACCAAGTACAAACTCAGGGGTGATCGGGCATTCTCTGTGGCGGCACCCAAACTGTGGAATGACCTACCCTTGACTATTCGTGAAGCCACATCACTGAGGGTGTTTAAGTCCCATCTGAAAACTCACATGTTTTTTCTCTGGCATTTAAACCAACATGAGATGTTGATTTTACATGTTATTTGATTATTTGATTTGATTCCAAAATAATAATTTTATTCCAAATAAAATAACTGTTATCTTTAAGTAAAGTAAATTCTTTATCTTTATGTAAATTATTTGTATATTAATCAAAAAGATAAAATGTATTTTTATGTTATGAAAGTAAATGCACCTCTTCTCATTTACATGAACAGGAATACCCAAACCGACTGTGATCCTCTGTCAGGCTCGGTAGGGGGCGTGGTCGATCCAAGTGCAGATGCTGGAAATGTATTGCAAGGAGAAGTTGTAATTTTGTGTGCTTGTGACTGACTGAGTTTCTAATGTGGTGGTTCAAAGCCTTGGCGTGAATTCCAAGCTGCGGTGTGAGCAGGGAAAGCCTCACTAGAATGCGGAAGCACAGATCGCCGGCACGAGTGCGTCGAGGCGAGCGGCGGTGTGTGTGACGTCAGCCTTGCGAGAATGCAGAAGTGCGCAGCGCCGCCGTGTAACCCGAGATGTATGCCGGCGTGTAAGCGCTGAGAAGCAGGAGCGTGCAGAGCCGACATGGAGGAGAAAGGGAGAGCCTCGCGATGAATGCCGGCGGAGGAGCTTGAGCCAGTGGGAAAAGGGAGCGTGAGCTCGACGAGGAGTGAGCGATAACCATGGTCGTGAAATGGGCGAGGGTCGAAGCCGGAGTGACAAGAGGAGGTCCAGGATTCAGATTCGTGGTCGGTGGCAGGTAAGTGGTCGGCAAGGGGAAATATCCAAATGACAATGATCCAATAGCGAGAGGCGAAGACGTGGTCAAAAACTGAGCGAGGTCAATAACGAAACAGACTGAGACGAGAGAAAACGCTGGTAAATTGAGGCTGGTAAGCGCACAATAAACTGGCGGCGTCGTGGTGTCAGAGCGTGACTTAAATCGGCATGTGAAGTAATCAGTGATACAGAGAACAGGTGTGGAGAGCGGCAATTGAGGTGGTGAGATGAAAGGAGTGGTTAGGAGCATGGAGCGGGCTTGATCAGGTGGTCATGGCGAGGCTGTGGCTTGATGTGATGTGACAGAACCCTCCCCCTTACGAATGCCCCCAGGCGTTCTCGTTGGTGCTTCAGGGTGAAGTCTATGAAACTCGGTGATTAGAGAGCGGTCTAGTATAAATCTGGCGGGCACCCAGCTTCTCTCTTCAGGGCCATAACCCTCCCAGTCAACTAAGTACTGGAGCCCGCGTCCGCGGCGGCGGGACTTGAGAAGCCTGCGAACAGTGAAAGCTTTGCCTCCATCTATGAGTCGGGGGCGGGGGGGGGGGGGGTGGAGGGGGTTGCGGGGTGTAGACAGTGGGCAAGGGACCAGGTGGCGAATCTGGGAGACGTGGAAAGTGTGGTTGATTTAGTGCATGGAGAAGGGTCGCGACAGTTGGACAGAGCATGGGTTGATAATGCGATTGATGGTGAAGGGGCCAACAAACCTTGGAGAGAGCTTCTTTGAGGTGGTCTTGAGGGGGAGATCACGTGTAGAAAGCATAACCCTTTGGCCGACGCGATACCTTGAACCTGCCAGAAGTTCACGGTCTCCGATGCCGTAATTTTGTTCAGGGGGTGTGAGTCACCGGGAGAAAAAGGAGCAAGGATGAAGTTTATTATCCTCAGGGGATCTCTGTGACAGGATTTAGCTCCTACTCCGGTCTCTGATGCGTCTACCTCCACGATAAACTGGAGGGCGGGGTCGGGGAAGATGAGGATGGGTGCTGTGGTGAAGCAATGCTTGACTTTCTTGAACGCTGCCTCAGCTAGTGGGTTCCATCGGAACGAGGTTTTAGAACAGGTGAGAGCCGTAAGTGGTGCCGCCACTGTGCTGTAACTTCGAATGAAGCGGCGATAAAAGTTGGCAAACCCCAGGAATCGTTGAAGTTCACGTCTAGACAAGGGTGACAGCCTTGACCTTGGTGGGGTCCATCTGGATGCCTGCAGGAGAGATGAAGTAACCCAAAAACTAGGTGGAGGTACAGTGGAACTCGCATTTTTCTGCCTTGATGTAAAGTTTGTTTTCTAGTAGCCGTTGTAGAACCTGGCATACGTGGTGCTTGTGTTCCTTCACAGATCGTGAGAAAATCAGGATGTCGTCCAGATAAACGAAGGCAAAAATATTGATGAAATCCCTAAGGACGTCATTGATGAGGGCCTGGAATACGGCGGGTGCATTGGTTAAGCCGAATGGGACTCCCAGATATTCATAATGGCCCATGGGGGTGTTAAAAGCAGTTTTCCACTCATCTCCCTCTCGTGTCCTGACGAGGTGATAGGCGTTCCTTAAATCGAGCTTGGTAAATATACGGGCATCCTGCAGAAGTTCGAAAGCAGACAACATTAGTGGAAGTGGGTAGCGGTTCTTTATTGTGATATTGTTCAAGCCTCTGTAATCAATACAGGGTCTGAGGGACTTGTCTTTTTTTTATACAAAGAAGAACCCTGCTCCGGCCGGGGACGATGATGGACGGATAATATCTGCTGCGAGTGACTATTTATGTATTGTTCCATGGCTTCTCTCTCTGGGCGAGAGAGAGAGTAGAGTCGTCCCTTGGGTGGAGAGGTGCCAGGGAGCAGATCAATGGCGCAATCATAGGGGCGGTGAGGTGGTAGAGAGATAACCCGTGACTTACTGAAAACTTGTCATAAATTGTGGTATTCAGTGGGGACCTTGGTTAAGTCGGGGATCTCTTCTCGTAGTGCAGGCAAGGTCCGGCTAATAGAAGCTGACTGTAGGCATGAGGAGAGGCAGGCGGGGCTCCAATCAAGGATGCTCCTCTTAACCCAATCAATGTGGGGGTTATGTAGCCTTAACCAAGGGAGCCCCAGAACAACGGGTGCATGAGCATTTTTGACAGTTAGGAAAGTGATAGTTTCGACGTGATTGCCAGAAAACTGTAGGGTAACGGGGGTGGTGCGTGAGTAATGGGAGAGAGTCTACTTCCATCAAGAGCCCGAACGGTAAGAGGTTGGCACAGGAGTGTGAGAGGGATTTGGAAGTCGGAGACAATAGAGGAGGAAATTAGGTTCTGGTCAGACCCGGAGTCGACTAAGGCATAAATGACGTATGATCGGTCACCAAAGGTTAAGGTTATTGCAAAGCATGATCGCTGGTCCGGGGAAGAACTAGAAGCTGGGCCCCCCTGCATCCCCAGAACTACGGGGGGGCCTGACCTTTTAGTGGGCAGGATCGCACAACATGGCCGGTCTGACCACAATAGAAGCAGGCGCCATCATCCCTGCAGCGCTGACGCTCTTTTGGTGAAATGCGTGTGCGGCCTATCTGCATGGGTTCAGGGGCTGTCTTGGAAATGACTAAGGCAGGGGCCGAGGTGTGTGATGCGAGACATGGCTGTCGTTCACTTCGCCGTGTCCGCCTCCGGGCGTCAATACGGATTGCTAGATCAATGAGCCCTTGTAAGTCCGAGGGAAGTTCCCAAGCCGCCAGCTCATCTTTAATTGGGTCTGAGAGCCCATGGAGAAAGCAGTCGAAGAGTCACAAGATGGAGCCAGGGTCCGGAATTCTATGGCGTAGTCAGAGACTGCATGTATCCCCTGGCGAAGCTGGAGAATATGACTTGCCGCCTGATGACCTGTAAAGGAGCGATCAAACACCCTCCTCATTTCCTCTGTGAAGTTCTTGTACGTGAAACAGCAAGGAACTTGGGCATCCCATAATGCTGTCCCCCACTCTCTGGCCTTTCCGGTAAGGAGGGTGATTATATATGCAACCTTGGAACGCTCTGTGGGAAAGGACATGGCCTGCAGTTCCAGAACGAGAGAGCATTGGGACAAAAAAAGAGCGACATGTATCGTAAGTAGGCGGGGCAGGGAGGCGTGGCTCCTGGGCGGGGGAGAGCATCTGAGGGAGGGTTGAGGAGCGGGTGCTGGAGGTGGTTTGTTTTGAATTTGAGTGGAGAGAGACTGCAGAGTTTCGGTGATGGTTTGAAAAGTATTGGTGATCTGGGTGATTTCCTGGTGGTGAGTACCTAAGAGGGCTCCTTGCCTCTCTAATGCCCCCCTCAGGCGAGCTGCCTCTGCTGGATCCATTCCTTTGGCCAGTTTATTATGTCAGGCTCGGTAGGGGGCGTGGTGGATCCAAGTGCAGATGCTGGAACTGTATTGCAAGGAGAAGTAGTATTTTGGTGTGCTTGTGACTGACTGAGTTTCTAATGTGGTGGTTCAAAGCCTTGGCGTGAATTCCAAGCTGCGGTGTGAGCAGGGAAAACCTCACTGGAATGTGGAAGCACAGATCACCTGCACGAGTGCGTCGAGGCGAGCGGCGGTGTGTATGACGTCAACCTTGCGAGAATGCGGAAGTGCGCAGCGCCGCCGTGTAACCCGAGATGTATGCCGGCGTGTAAGCGCTGAGAAGCAGGAGCGTGCAGAGCCGGCGTGGAGGAGAAAGGGAGAGCCTCGCGATGAATGCCGGCGGAGGAGCTTGAGCCAGTGGGAAAAGGGAGCGTGAGCTCGGCGAGGAGCGAGCGATAACCATGGTCGTGAAATGGGCGAGGGTCGAAGCCGGAGTGACGAGAGGAGGTCCGGGATTCAGATTCGTGGTCGGTGGCAGGTAAATGGTCGGCAAGGGGAAATATCCAAATGACAATGATCCAATAGCGAGAGGCGAAGACGTGGTCAAAAACTGAGCGAGGTCAATAACGAAACAGACTGAGACGAGAGAAAACGCTGGTAAATTGAGGCTGGTAAGGCGCACAATAAACTGGCGACATCGTGGTGTCAGAGCGTGACTTAAATCGGCATGTGAAGTAATCAGTGATACAGAGAACAGGTGTGGAGAGCGGGAATTGAGGCAGTGAGATGAAAGGAGTGGTTAGGAGCATGGAGCGGGCTTGCTCAGGTGGTCATGGCGAGGCTGTGGCCTGATGTGACGTGACATCCTCAGAGTTCCATGTACACTGGAGACTGAGTTACTCTGAGCTGTGATCTGCAGTCTACTGGATGTTAAATTAAAAACTTGAAACCTTAAAAAAAAGGAAATATATTTGAAGTCTTCTATGGTAGAACAGTACGAAACAGTGTTAATTTGCATTGATAAATTACAATCACAGTCTGAAAAGATTTGAAGAGGTTTGTGGATTTTGAAAATAAAATATTCTTCTGTTTATTCATTTTAATAACATCCAATAAAAAGTAAAAGGATCATCTTTGTAAAGTGAGACCAAAAGCATCTTTATTTCTCACAATTTTGGATCAGAAGATTTGGATCATGACTGATATAGGTCATATAGGTTTCCATATCAACAAATATATGTGTGTTTTAATTTTCTGTGCTCCACTAGCAGTTATGGAGCAGTAGGAACAAATATGTAGTTGTTGTTTAGTTAGAATCATCACAAAGTGTGTGTCTGTGTGTGTGTGTGTGTGTGTGTGTGTGTGTGTGTGTGTGTGTGTGTGTGTGTGTGTGTGTGTGTGTGTGTGTGTGTGTAACAGAAACTCAGTGTGTGTGTGTAAACCTGAACTCGTATCAGTCCCTAAAGGAGATGTACTGACAGGAAACTCAGTGACTCTGACCTGTACACTGAAGCTGCAGTCTGCACACAGAGTAATTAGACTGAGACTGAAACACACACATACACCATCAGCTCACACACTGGAGTTCAGTACAGGTGCAGAGCTGGAAGAGGAAACTCAGTCTACTACACATACCACAGTGATGCACTCTGGGTAAACATGACATGATGAGAAGAACTGGGTAGTAACAAAGTAAGTTATATTTACACAGCTATTTATAAAGAACAACACCTTTCCCCAGCTTGACTGTAAACCCATTCACAAGTGGAGATCTAAACGTACATTTTGAACCAATAAATGGGAGAAGCAGATACTAAACAATTGTGGTGTGTGTGTGTGTGTGTGTGTGTGTGTGTGTGTGTGTGTGTGTGTGTGTGTGTGTGTGTGTGTGTGTGTGTGTGTGCGCGCACAGCATGCCATGATAAGTAAAACATATCTGAATGTTTGTGAATTTGTTTCAATAAAGTAGCACTTCTACTTTTGACTCAGCAAATCCATGTAGATAGAGTGTAATCTATTATTGTCTTTACTTCACAATGCACATCGTTTTCTAGAATCTATTTTAATTTTCTCCCTTTTATATATAATGTCATATATTTATTACCAGCTGAATCTCCTCCGGTGTCTCTGATCATCAGTCCCAGCAGAACTCAACACTTTACTGCTGACTCTCTCTCACTGAGCTGTGAGGACCAGAGAGACTCTACTGGATGGACAGTGAGAGGATACACACACAGTGAGACATTGTTAGATTGTTCATCAGTTTCAGAATCTACATCTACATCAGCTCCCTCTCTACATCACACACTGGAGTTTACTGGTGTCAGTCTGAATCTGGAGGACGCAGTCATTCTCTCAACATCACAGTGCACAGTGAGTCTTTTATCATTATTTAATTTTAGTCTTATTGTTAATTTAAATAATCTGCTGTGGAAACCCCTAACGGAAGCAGCTGGAAGAAGGGGATGCAGAAGTTTTATTTTCAATTTCTGCCATATGTTCAAAACATAATAAAAAATTATTTCACTCCATCCCATGGTGTGGGAGAAAAAAGTTAAAAGTTATACAGGCCAAGGTTTTAAATGGGTAGAGCAGGGCTTTAGAGGGGGTCAATGAAATAGGAGTATGTGAGAGTGCTTATGATATGCATGGGAAACTTAAACTGAGCGTGCACGCTGAACTGCTCTCTCTTTCTCTTTCTCTCCGGCATCTTAGACAGAAGCTGGGGCTTTCCCTGTCTGTCTGTCTGTCTGTCTGTCTGTCTGTCTTTCTTTTCTTTCTTTCTGTCTATACTATTTAGAATATGTATGCTTGTGTGTTTTCCTTCTCACAGTGAACTGTATGTAAATCATCAACTCCCTGTGTATCAGCTGATTTCTACACCAGCTTTACATCCTGAGCAGAAGGTGAGTGCTCAGAAGTATTCACCCCTGTTTCAGGAACACCACTGGGCACATCTTAATAAGGGGACAGACACACACGCATCTGTCTCTTCATGGACATGATGTGTGTGTTAACAAATGGGGTAGACAGGGCCAAATTATGCAGCAATACATAATGGCAAAACCCATTAATTGTACACATTATATACTAAAGGCTTGTATTCTATAAAATGTATGAAATTGTGTGTGTGTGTGTGTGTCAAACTGTATAGTAACATTGTGAAGTCTTTTTTTTTTTTTACCAGACACTTATATTAACATCATGTCTTTATTCCCACCAGTTATAGATTGTCATGGAGGTTACCGGTTCTGTGCTCAGTTGCGTTTTGACCTCAGTCACATAGTCCTTTGAGCTTTAGCTTTTAGCTTGAGTTCTCGCATGGGGAAAAGTAGTTGTGCAACGGGAAAAGATCATACAATAACACAGGAAAAAGCAGACATTTTTAAGGAAAAAAGAATACATTTACAACGGGAAAAAAACATAGATTTTAAAGTGAAAAAAACACACTTATAAGGGAAAGATGATTTGCCCTTCTGGGCCACCGTAGCCCTACGTCAGGGCTATTATCATTAAAAACATCTCATGGGGCGGATCTCCATACCGCACCACGTAACAGTGGAAGTGAGAGATGGGAATTCACGGGTCCTGTCAGACAGATGGATGAAGCTGTTCATAAGTCTGGAGGAGTTCACCTCCATGACAGGAGACTGGGGAGTGAAACACCAGTAATCCTTCCAGCTGCTTTCACTATGTACTTCAGGGGGTGTAAATCATAGTCTGTACAGCTCAGATTACTCTCAATGGTTTTATGGTACTGTAGAAAGACCACATGATTAGTGTATGGGCTTTGGCCACTTCAGTTTGTGGAGGAAATAGAGGCTCAGTTCCTCTCTTTGGTCAGTCATGCAGAGATTGTTGTCCAGGAGAGGTCCTTACTTACTGTATATTCCCCAGGAATTTAATGCTGCTGATGGTATGGGTGTAGAGCAGAACAAGTTACATCCTTAGTGTACCTTTTGGCTCAGTATGCAAACTGGAATGGGTCTCAATTGGGGAGAAGTATGGACTTGATATTGTAATGGAAATATCACATTTTAATTATGTATTAATTTGTAATTGTGCCACGTAGACTATAGACGCTTTAAACTTGCTGAAGCTTAGAAACACAAGGCCGAGAATAGTACAGAAACAACTTGATTGTAATTGTCCCTGAATAAATGATAAGGTATGGACAACTGGTCTGGGTCAGATAAAGAGTTGAGTTTGAATGTAGGAACTTCATGTACGGGGCGTTGATTATGTTAGCAGAGATGTTCGTGTACAAAATGGGACAGCGGAGAGAAAGAGAGCACCTTTCTCCATGCTACAACTGTTTGCTGTGTGAGACTGGTCCTTCTGCAGAAGTATAAAATAAAACCTTTGTGACTTTGCTCTTACCCAGTGTATGAATTGCTTGTCTTTATAATATTTACAGAATTACCCCGGCACGTCTCGCACCCAGACATTCCTCTGAATGCTTGAGGACACAATAAATGAAGCATATGTGCAGGCTGCAATCATGTCCCTTTTCCTCCTTCTCCGTTTCGCGAACTTTGCATCTATCGCATCAAGCAAAGCATATTTCACCTTCGTTCATCTTGGTTGGTCTGTAGTGCAAGATGATATGGCAAGTGTAAACACTTGAATCGGATATGAGTCATAGTTGAAAGAACATGTAAACAGATGGTCAGAAAAATCAGATATAGGCAACAAATCAGATTTGTGCATCAAGACCTGCAGTGTAAGCGGGGCTTTACAGACTGCAGTAAATACCTGAACAAAGCTAACGGTGCAAATTAATGTCAGCTGTGTGAATCCACTTTAACTCAAGCAGGAATGATTTAAGCCTTGTGTATGCAGAGTTCATCTGCAAATCACAAACAGAAAAGAGTCTGTTAAATAAAATCTGTAAATCTCCAAATTTATATTTAAAATTTATATAGCACTGTAGCCTCTCGCCTACTCACTGCACTGTAGCTATTTATTAGACAAGTCATTGGACAGGTCATGTTGGTCAAATTGTGTTTTGAAAGACCGAAACTAAATCAAAATAAGCCCCTAAAATTAACATTGTTACACACTCTGTGTTTTTCAGTGTTGTTGTTCTCTTTCCTACAGATGGTGATGTGATCCTGGAGAGTCCTGTCCATCCTGTAACTGAGGGAAATCCTCTGACTTTACACTGTTTATATCGCAACACAAAGATCTCAGACTCTGGTGCTGATTTCTATAAAGATGATTCAGTTCTCCAGAAGCAGACTACAGGAGAGATGACCATCAGTAGTGTCTCAAAGTCAGATGAAGGTTTCTACCACTGTACACACCCAGAGAGAGGAGAGTCACCCAAAAGCTGGGTTTCAGTCAGACGTGAGGAAACCACGTCTTCTTACTTGTGTTAGATTTGTAACAATACAGAGTGTCATAGTCCATGTTTACTGTACTGTTCTGTAAAACAACTTTCCTGTTTATTTTTCGTATGTTTAATGAAGTTAAAGTCTGAGCTTATGTCCTGTGTCAGTCCTCATCACTAGCATGTCATTTCTATTTTAAGAGTTAAGATTTAGTAAGATTCCTAAAAAGACAGTAATGTGTACCGTCTGGTTGACAATTTTTTATTTTTTTTTATAAAATAAATTTTTTATAGACAGAATTTTTATAACAATACTTTTATTCCTTTTTTTTAGATTATACATTTTCTAATGTAAAACACTAAATAAAATACAGTTATATACAGTATAGTAACGAGTTGGATATATAGCACATGGACAGAACAAACAGGAAGCAAATGTCAACTTCTCAACAAACAGATGTTTAATTGAAGTTCTTTGGTTTAGCAGCAAAGTATGCAGTTCTTTGTGAAGTACGCTACATGTAGTGAAGGCAGTCTGCGCAGCTTCCACTGTGTGCGCAGTGTGTGTGTGTGTGTGCTAGAATCGCCTTCACTGAGTGGCTCGCCATTACAAAATATATACACCCACACACAAAACACAAAACTCTCTAATTTCAGAAAAAGAAAATTCTTCTGAAAGGACAATACTATATATAAATGAAACTTTGATGTATTTCAATGTGCCACTTGTATAACAGTACCGATTTACTGTCCTCTAAAAATAACCCACAAACAGCCATTATTGTCAAAATAGCTGGCAACAGAAGAGTACACCCTAAGTGATAACAGCTGTACATCTAAACAATGCAAAGTCACATGTCCTATTTATCATGTTCATGTGTTTGTCAGTGGCCAAGTGTGTCTCCAGACCTAAACCCGATTGAGCACCTGTGAGGCATCCTCAGGCGGAATTTGGTGAAGCGTCATGTGTCTAACATCCAGCAGCTCCATGATATCATTATGGAGGAGTGGAAGAGGATCCCAGCAACAACATGTGCAGCTCTGGTGAATTCCAGGCTCAGGAGGATTAAGGCCACGCTATGTAACAATGGTGCTCACATTAAATATTGACACTTTGGACACAGTTTTGACATGTTCACTCAGGGTGTATATTTTTTTGCCAGTTATTTATAAAGTCTGCATGTTAAGTGATTGGTAGAGGACTGTACTGCTATACAAGCTGCACATTGACTACTCTAAAGTATATCCAGTTTTAATTTCTATAGTATTGTCCCTTGCGAAGATATAATAAGGTGGCTGCTGAAATGTGAGGGGGGGGGGGGTACTAACTTTTGTGAGATACGGCATAATTTTATCCATACTTTTTTTCCCTCCCTTCTGTTCTCTCCTAAGGAAAAGCTTCACAGTCAGGACTGAAGCTCCTCAGCAGTGTGGTAGCGGCCTCTCCGTATGTGCTGGTGACCATCATTCTGGCAGTGAAATGTTACAGAGCTCGAAGTAAGAACTCTGTGTTCTTCATTAGACATAAAATTAAACCCTAACATTTAATAAGGGTCTGATCTAAAGTGTTCATATTGTTTTACAGCTGAATCTACTGAGGACAAAAGACCAGACACAGTGATAGAGGCCGAAACGTCTTCCTGAGTCCTTCAGTCTCGCTGTTTTTTTATTTATTTATTGGTTTCTTTTAACAGATTAGCTTTAAAAAAAAAACAAGTCCCAAGTGTAGCATATGTCATTTGTGCATGTGCTCAGTAAGTAAGTGCAGATTTAGTCATGAGGTGCCTTTAAGGTGGTTTTGTTATTTTGCATTCCTGATATTTTTGTATTCGTATTACAGTGGAAACTTGGATTGTGAGTAACTTGGTCTGTCTGCCGAGCGTCACATGATCATAACTGAGCCAATGTCATTTTTGTACTTCTGTCAGACAGTAGTGATTCCATTAGTGTGTGTGTGTGTGTGTGTGTGTGTGTGTGTGTGTGTGTGTGTGTGTGTGTGTGTGTGTGCGCGCTCAAGTTTCATTAAGAGGTCCTTTGTTAAAGAAGTTTCCCGACAGAACAACGTTTCCGTTAGTGTGTGTATATATGTCCGTGTGTTTGTGTAAGACAAGAGGAGGTGGGGGGAGGGAGGGAGTTGTTCTACACCGTAGCCCTCCTCCTCCTCTTGTCTTACTTCAGCTACACACACACATGCATGTGTATAGACAAACACATACTAACGGAAACGACTCTGTCAGGATTCTTTTCAAAGATAAAGTGCAGGTTATTTTTTTATTTTTACTTTACATTTTGCATTAATTAGTTTTATATTAATATTTTTTGGTTGTGGAACGACTCATTGGAGTTTCCATTATTTCTTATGTGGGAAATTTGTTTTGATATGAGTATTTTGATATACAAACACACTTCTAGAACAAATTCTGCTTGCAACCCAAGGTTCAACTGTACTTGTATGCATTTATTGTAACTATAAGATTTACTTTCTGTCGTAGCTTTAGCTTGTGTTTTAGCTTTGACATTTACTTTGTTTGATTAATATTTTTAACTATGGTCAGTATTTATTAATTTATCATTTGCTCAGGGATGAATATACAGTATGGTTTGATGTTGAGTTATATCTTATATAGAGTAAGGCTTATTTTGTAATGTTTTATAAAGTAAATATTTACGTAGATGCATTTGTTGTTTAAAAAAATCTAAGCCTGAAATTACTTGTACTACACTGAAATACTTGTACTACACTTTTAATAAATAAAAGATGAAAAAAGTTCAAAAGTTTTAGTTTTTACTAAATAACCTACAGTATGTTTTCATAAAGTCAAACAGCCAGCTTTATTTTGTTAAGGTTTTACCCTTGTGACAGTAGCTCAGAGACCGTATTTACTAAACAACTCAGTAGAAAATCGCTCGTACGATGTCCGGTGATGCAATTTTGGTCCTACTTTCAGGAGTAGGAGAAAGCTAATTTCTCAATCATTCTTAAAATAGTAAATCACAATCTCCACTAAAATGTAGGAGAGCTCCAGAGGTGTTCTAACTGCAAGGAAATTCAGGGTGTGTTCAGGCAGACACACAAAAGGAGGAGAGATGTTTAAGTAACACTGAGTGTGACACAGAGCTCATAAGAGATTATGACTCCTTATAAATGAAATACTTTTTTTTTAATAATCACATTTAGTGTGGTACTCAACTGGTCATTTAGGTCCTTTTTTTTTTCTTTTCATTTTTAGTAACAATGAAGCTGCTGCTTTGAAACAGTGACAGTTGACAATGTCAAAAATAAAAAATACATAATTGTAAATGATAATTGTGTGCATCATTTAGATATAAATTCGAGTGGTATACTATGAGTAATAATTTTTTTTTAGATTTTCTGTTATAAGCAGCACTTCATCAGTTCAATAATAGGGCGCACCCCCGTTTTTCACACTCATGTGGAATGTGTGGCAAAGTGACAGATGGCATTTTACTTCCCCCTGCACAAGATAAAAACTCTCATGCTTTCTCCTGTTTCGCTTTCTTTTCAAAATCATTTTGATCAGATAATGACAGCCTATAAAGCTCTATTATTGGGGATTTAAACAGTTGTAATTGGGGCAGTGTGATTATAACTTCATGCCACCGAGTCTCACATTTTGTCTGTGTGCATAAAGCTTTCACGCAAGTGATGCTGATTTCACTGTTTCACTTTTCCGTTTAAAACTACAAAAGTCTGTCAAACTACAACATCCACTATAACATGTAGCCTACTCTGTGGCTCTTATCGTCATCAACAGTGAGGTCACACGCTTTCCTTGGTGTTAAGCCTTTGTCACATATACATTACTACAGAGTGCAATTCTTTCTTCCACCACTCATAAAGTCTCTGTTAAAATAGTAAGCATACTGACAGCATCTGCGGATGAATGTTATCTGACCCAACCATACCACAGGAGATGGAAGGACATGGTTAGTTATTCACATTAATGATACAGTATCTGTACTGTACTGTACTGATTTTTTTTAGTAGCAGTACAGTTGCTGTATTTGTAATTAACTTCCATTACATTTTCACATTATTATGTCTTAGACATTCATTTTAATTTAACTCATATGTTACATATGCAGTTGTAAGTATTAATACTCAATATAAATTTTCATAATACACAAGATTTAAATACAGAAAATCTGTGAATGATACCAAGTAGACCTGACACAGTTCCCTGTTCTGTGTGTGTGTGTGTGTGTGTGTGTGTGTGTGTGTGTGTGTGTGTGTGTGTGTGTGTGTAAAGAATAAAAATATTAAGGTTTCATTATTTATTACTTCAGCTGATTACATTGTTTGTTTTTTGAGGACTTAAGGAGTCTTGTGGGTCTGTGACTTCAAAGCACCACAAAGATCTACACTAAATGTTTCAATGTAAGACTAAACCACCATATAACTGCCAGCCTGACAAATGGTTCTTCTGGTACACTTCTGTTAGTAAACAAAGTGCAACAGTATACAATGTAGACTATAGTATACCTAAAACTGCCTGTATTTTGTCCATGCAAGGCATACCAGCGGAACGATTTCTAATTAAATGAAAACATCAGTGCAAAGTTGTCTGGAGGAGGAGAGATGGACATGCCTTAATTGTAATTAAAAAAAGAAAAGTAAATAAAATTTTGCCTAGTTACCTACATAGTCTACATTTGATGCCATGTAGGGTTAGCCTGTTTTATTGGCTACAGGTATTAAAGATTACATTTTCATAAAAGCCTACAATTTGGCATCTTATATTAGTCAATATAAGATGTTTTTTTCGCATTTCGACCATATACTGTACAGGTCAGTACACGATGAAACGAAACAACGTTCCTCCAGGACCAAGATACGACATACAGCATAAATTTACAACATAAATTAACCAAACTAACTATCAAGTCCTATACAGAAAAGGCAACAAAGTTCACGTGAAAATGTGCAAGCAAGAGCGACAACACGACATGATATGTTCTAACGCTCTGTGGCTCAGATGGTTGTTGACCAGTGTTTGTGCATGTGTGTGAGGGACCAGGTGAGATTCTCCTCCAGGTCGACACCCAGGAATTTGGTGCTGTTGATGATCTCCACAGAGGATCCGTCAGTGTTCAGCAGAGAGTGATCGCTCCGGGTAAAGTTATTTCTGCTTTACAGGACGTATATGGGTGCTCTCAGTCGTATATAGCCTTGCAGGAAGCATTCTTTTCTCAAAAGCAGCATGAGGGGGAGACATTGTTGGTTGCTCTAAGGGCTCTTTTGGAGAAGGCTAAACAGCAGTCGGCAGATACGTTGCTAAATTTTGAAGTGGTGTTGCATGACAAATTTCTTGAGCACGTACTTGACTGCACCCTGCGTCGTGAATTGAAGCAGTTTGTTCGTTGCCAACCTCTGCCATGTTGTTGGATGTTCGTGGCGAAGCTATTAGGTGGGAACGCGAGGGCACACCAGGGGGAGCGAGAGGTCGTAATCATTCGGGTCCAGTAGCACATGGGTTCCAATATGGGGTCCAGACTGGTGCATGTTTTGGGGGGGATCGTCCTTCTCAGCAGCCTGAAATGGGTGAGCTTAGGGAGATGTTGAAATTACAGAAGCAACAGTTAGCTCAGCTTACCCAAAGTGTAACCAAATTGCGGGACCAGTCTCTGTGGACCCGGCCTTTCCGTAACACTTCGGTGATATGTAGAAGACATATAAAAAGACGTACAAAAACCCGGCCATTTTGCGAGGGAATGCAATCAGGAGCGTGGTTCTCCCTCTTCTCTATGACCTCCAATTAATCCCAATGTTGTGGGGAATAATAGACAGTCTTGTTCAGGTTCATTGTTGGAAAACTAATTCCCACCGGATTGTTGAGTCACAATTCGGTTGGGGAAAATGGCGGCTCAGATTCGTTGGGCAGTGTTGGCCCAGTGTTGAATTTAATGTCATCATGTCCATGTCATCATGTCCACAATTGGTTGTGTCTATGAGTGGTTGTGTCTATGAGCTGTTTCCTGTTTAGTTAATACAGGGTCTATGGTGTCTACCATTACTGAAAGTTGTTTCCGGGAATACTTTGAGCTGTAGGGCTAGGACCGTCTTAGGTCATGGCATTGGCTTCAGCTTAAGGCGGCCAATGGATTGTCTATTCCTTATCTTTGTTATTTCGAATTGGATGTTGAACTTTGTGGTCGAATGGTTCCGAAATGCGGTGTATTGGTGGTCAGGGATCCTCCTGGTGGTGTTCGTGCTCAAGCCCCAGGTATTTTGGGCATGAATGTGTTGAGCCGATGCTACCAGGAGCTTTTTGGACAGTATGGGCTCTCTCTGTGTCACGACACGCCAAGCCACAGTCACGTCATGATCACCTAAGCACGCTTGTTCCATGTTCCCTGCCGCTCCTTACATCGCACCACCCCTGTTCTCTGCATACCTGGACACTATCAGTAATCAGCTCATACCTATTTAAACCATGCTCTGACACCGCCACATCGCCAGATTATTGAGTGCCTCACTAGCCCAATATTCCAGCGTTGTTTTGTCTTCATTGTCTACCAGGATCTCGACCACGCTTTGTTTTCCTGACCACGATTTCGCCTCTCGTTCTGACTCTAGCTTTTTTGATACTTTGTGTTGCCGACCTCTTACCTGTTACCGACTACGAGCCTGGATCACGGACTGCTTCACGTCTCTTCGGCTTCGACGCCCACCTGCTCCACGACTACGATTAATCCTCGCTCCTCGCTGAGCTCAAGCTCCTTCTCTCCACACCGGCATTCATCGCGGAGCTCTCTCTCTCCCCGCGCCGACTCTACGCGCTGCCGCCTCAACACAAGGCTCACGCTGCACATACCGGCATTCATCGCGGAGCTCTCCCTCTCCCCGCGCCAACTCTACGTGCTACCGCCTCAACACAAGGCTCACGCTGCATACGCCGGCATACGATACATCTCAAGCTGCATCTCACTCGCGCCGGCTCTGCGCGCTTCCGCATTCACGCACCGCCTACATCTCGCCCAACGTCACTCGCCTCGGTGCATTCACGCTGGTACTCCGTGCTTCCGCATTCCAACGAGACTTTTCCCATTCACACTGCAGCGCGGAGTTGTACCCACGCCTCTTATTTAAAACCGCCACTTTGCCTGCTTCAGTTATCACAAGCACTCATAAGCGCCACTACAGTTCTCCCTGGGAATTACTCACACTATCTGCAATTGGATCCATCACGCCCTCTAGCGAGCCTGACACTCTGTTCCATTCCCCTTCTGTGTCCAGTGCTCCCAATTCAGTGTTTCACGCATTGCAGTATTGTCAAAAAGTAAGGGTTCAGACTCCTGGCGAGGGTATAGGAAAGGTGAAGGTGCGTGGTCCTCGAGTAGCTCGCATTCCTGGGGGTGTGATGAAATTTGTGGCAGCCACCTGTTCTGACTCCTTTTCTGGGGTTGCATTTCTTGAGCCTCCTGATGTTCCCGTGGGGCTGTTGATTTCTCCAGCTCTGCTTAAAGTGAGTAGGGGAACTGTTTATATCCCAGTTATTAATGTAGGGACTACGGAGGCTCTCCTATTTCCAGCCATGGCCCGGGACTCTTTGTTCAATTGCTTCTCAGGTGGAAGTCTCATCTGTGCAGGGGCAGATTGAGGCTTTAGATCTGTCATGTCTATCAAGTGATGAGCAGAGTAAGTATTCTCTTAAAATATCAACTACTACTTTTGAGGGTGATGTTGGTGTACTGATCTGCTCTCCCATAATATCCCTCTCCTTGATGACACCCCTATTCGACAGCATTACCGGCGTATACCTCCCTCAGAGTATGAGGTTGTGAGGGCACATATTAACTAGCTACCTGAGACACAGATAATTAGGGAAAGTTGTAGCCTGTATGCTTCTCCAGTAGTGCTTGTTAAAAAGAAGGATGGTAGCCTGCGTATGTGTGTGGATTATCGTCAGTTAAATTCTAAAACTAGGAAGGATGCATTTCCATTGCCGCGTATTGAATTTTTAGATATACTGACAGGTATTTGGCTAGTGGTTACAATCAAATTCCGGTTGCCGAGGAGGACTGACACAAGACTGCATTTTCCAACACATTTGGGGTGTTCAAGTGAAATCGGATGCTATTTGGGCTCTGCAATGCTCCTAGGACATTCCAGAGGCTAATGGAACGGTTGTTTGGAGATCAGAGGTGCCAATCACTCATGTTGTATTTGGATGACATAATTGTGTTTTCGTCTTCTGTTGAACAGCAGTTGGAGTGGTTGGAGGTGGTGTTAAGCCAATTAGAGAGGTAGGGCCTTAAGGCCAAGCTGGAGGAGTGTGTTTTCCTGCAGTCTCAGGTGAAGTATTTGGGCCATGTGATTTCTGCTGAAGGTGTGGCAACTGACCAGAGTAAGGTTCATGTGGTATCGCAATGGCGTCGTTCATCTAATGCTACAGAGCTGCATTCATTCCTGGGATTTGCAAGCTACTATCGGCGTTTTTTTAGAGGGATTTGTTAAAATTGCAGCCCTTCTGCATATTGCCCTTCTATGCATATTTTGCTGCATAGGCTGGTAGCAGAGTTCTCTGGTACTAAGGTCATGCCGAAGAAACGTGCTGTGTTGAAATTTGTGGAAGCTTGGAGTGAGCAGTGTCAAACAAGTTTTGAGGAGTTAAAGGCAAGGCTCAACACAGCTTCAGTACTGGCATATGCAGACTTTTCTATTCCGTTCATTTTGGAGGTAGATGCAAGTCACGAGGAACTGGGAGCAGTCGTTTCCCAGGATCAGGAAGGTAAGGTGAGACCTATTGCTTATGCTAACCGTGGTCTGAGACCCTCTGAGCGTAATATGTCTAATTATAGCTCTATATAAATTGAAGTTTTTGGTGCTAAAGTGGGCCATGACTGAAAAGTTTAGGGAATACCTGTTGGGAAGTCGTTGTGTGGTTTTCACAGATAACAATCCCCTTAGTCATTTGCTCACTGCAAAGCTTGGGGCCACGGAACAGTGTTGGGTTGCCCAGCTTGCTGCTTTTGACTTTGAAATTCGTTATCGGTCTGGGAAAAGTAATAAAAATGCTGATGCCCTTTCACAACAGAATCCTCCTGAGAGTGGGGTGATGGGTGGATTACTCCCAGGAACTGCAGTACCTGAGCCATTGCAGCAGATTCTGGAAGCTGTATCTGTGGAGATAAAACAGTCAATGATTACCACCTTTCCTGGTCACTCACTAGATGATGTCGGGTTATTACAGGAGGCAGATCCAGTTATATCTGAAGTTTTGCCCTTTTGGAGGCGGAAGGCTCGTCCTGGGCTAGCAGATGTCCACTATGGCTTTGACTTTGCTGCGTCAGTGGGAACGGTTTGTGGAGAAGGATGGTTTACTTTATCGTAGAGTCTATTCTCCCAGTGGTGGAGAGGAAACTCTACAGTTGCTGTTGCCTGTGACATTAAAATTTGAGATTCTTTCGCAGTTGCACCAGAAACAGGGACATCAGGGTGTAGAGCGTACTGCAGAGTTGGTGCGTCAGCGGTGTTACTGGCCAGGTATTGCCTGGTTGCGGGTTGGTGTCGGGAGTGTGAGTGGTGCCAGTCTAGTAAAGACACATGGCCCCCTGTCCAAAATTTCATGGGTCATGGGTCATCTGCTGGCCTCCAAGCCAAAGGAAATTTCTCAGGATTTGAGAATGTGCTGGTGATGACTGACGTTTTCAGTAAGTATACTCTTCCTGTGCCTACATGGGATGATCCAGCCGGGAATGGCCAGTGTGAGCGTTTTAATCGAACTCTGCACAATTTGCTGCGGGCGTTACCAGCTCAGGTCCTTTTTTGTTATAACACCACTCCACATCAATCCACTGGCGAGTCACCACATTTTTTAATGTTTGGTCAGGAACCACAATTGCCTGTTGATTTTCTGTTAGGAAGAGTACCGGAGCCGAGTCCTGGTAGTGTGCATGAATGGGTGCAGGAGCATCAGAGCAGGTTACAGGTGGCATTTGAAGGGGCGCAAGACCAGTTAAAGATCATGGCTGAGCAACGGAAGTTAAAACATGACCAGAAGGTTCAGGACGCGCCTCTGATAGCAGGTCAATTGGTGTACCTTCGGGATTATAGTGGTAAGGGTCGTCATAAGATTCAGGAGCTTTGGAGTCCAGTGGTGTACCAAGTAGTACGGGTGCTATCAGAAGGGGGTGCAGTTTATTTAATTGCTCCAGTGGATGACTTAGGCAAGGTCAAAAAGGTGCAGCGGTCGTTGCTTAAAAGCCACATCCGGAGAGATCATTCTGAAGTAGTGCATGCGGAGGGACTTGTGGAGCCGTTTGGGGTGTCCCCAGAGGAAGAGGCAGATTTGGTGGGTGTGATCCCTTAGGAAGGTTTGGCGATTAGTGTTCGGTTGGACATGCTGAATGTGTCTCTGGCAAATTGCCTTCGATCAGTGAATGTGCTTTCTGACCCCAGGCCTATTGAACCCAGCAATTTGGTAGATGACACTCGGGTAGATGTACATCCGGTATTTATAGCAAATTCTGTGCCAGTACAGTTTATCTTCTAGCCACTCTGTGTCTAGTTCTGTAACTGCTATTTTTAGACCTTGGAATTAACTTCGGCAGTTGAAGTTCATCATCGGGTCGATGACGAAAAGGGGGGGGGGGGGTAGATTGTGGTGAGAGAGAGTTTTGCACTTCCCTCCAGATTTCCGGTTTTGCACCTGATACTGATCATTGGTTGTCGTTTCGGAGAGTATAAAGGCGCATTGTGAGAACAGCTGGAAGTTGCGAAAGCGGGCTATTTCGGGATCTTTATTGGATCTAAGGTGAACGGATAAGCAGCTCATTGGTGTCCGTTATACTTGCACTTTCTAAAGAGCTGCGCGCTTCGTGCTCGTGTACTGTGGGAGACGAATGCTGCTGTTTATTTGGATTGGCTGACAGATAGTTGTGGTTTGCATCGCGTGGTAAATTGTTCGGTTGGCGAGGTTCTTTTCCCTTTTGTCCTTGGCTTTGCATTGCTCACAGCTTGGCTTGCTGCTTCAGCACTGCTGTTTTTGTTCCAGCTTAAAGTTTATTGTTTCTTCCGGTGTTTTGTTTTAGTTTCATTTTTTCTTTGCAACGTTTATTTTGTCCTTATATTAGTTTATTTTCTTTCCCTGCTTTGCCTTTTCCTGCAGTTCTTTGCTTTGCTTGTACTGCTGCTTTGGGCTGGCTTGTTTATATATTTTGTTTGTTTTGTTCGTGCTGCTTTGTTTTGTGTTGTCGACCATTGCTTTCTTAGGTTATTGCTTTAACACAAGCTTTTGCTGGGCTGACATTTTTTATTTGTCTTCCAAGTTCAGAGGTTGCTTTGCAGCTAATTTTTCTTTCTTTTCTTTTTACTATTGTAATCATTTATAATTTTGTTTTTGTTTATTAACTTTTTTCCCTCTCTTTTAGGAGCTGGGGAGAGGCAGGAGGCAGACTAGCTGCTTGTAGAGTGGTGTGCCTGTTTACAAAGTGTGGAGTGGTACTACATTTTCACTAGTGTGAGTGGTTTAGTGCACGTGTGATTATTTATTGCCGGGCAGGAGTGTAGTCCTGTGCCTAGCCTGAGTCTCTATGGTTAAGCCCCCCAGCTCCAATCTTTTTTTGTGTTTTTGTTATCCTTGCCTGGGGTATTTTAGAACAATGTATTTTAAACTGTTACATTGATATTGTCCGATTCGATAAATGCCTTGTATGAATAAATATTTGTATTTTTTTTGTATCCATGTCCCTGTGTCCTTGTTGGGAGATTCAAATCTGTGTGTCTTAAATCTATTCCCAGGTAACCAATCCTGGGTGGCGTAATCGGTATCTATCAGTCGGTATCAATCGGTTCATTTATAACTCCATGGTTGTTCCTGATTTTTATTTCTTTCTACATTCCAAAGTAATACTGAAGGCATGCAAATAAGCACTAATCTCCTGAGAGCAATTAATATGTGTGCCTGCTACTCATGATGTGAAAAGCCTTCATAATGGCTCTAATTTGAAGTGATGTTAATTGGTGATTTCTGAGGCTGGTAACTCTAAATGAACTTGGCAGCAGAGGTAGGTTTGGTCTTGCTTTCCTGGGAAGGAATTATGAGAGAGTTTCGTCATGATGCTTGATGGGTTTTGAAAATGCACTTGACAATGTCGTTCTTACAAAACCTATTTTAGAAAGGCTGAGTTTCCATATGTGTTATTTCATAGTTTTGAAATCCCCAGTATTGTTGTAGAATGTAGAAAATAAATCACTGTGTGATTATTCTATATCACTCACAAGCATGCCTGGCCTTTTGAAAGACAGGAAGTGTTTAGCATCCTGAACTACAGACAAATTGAATAATCACACAGAACGTTTATAAACGTTTATCATCAGATCAGATGCTGATAGTGCATAATACCACACTTTTGAATTCTCAATACTGATTGGTCAGAAGGTGTTAATGGATTTTCCATAACTGCAGCTCAGACAATAGTTGGAAGACAACATGAAGGATTATATCAGTTCTGTCACACTTTATCCTGTCTTTAAACAAATGACTTGTACAGGTGTTTGTGAAGTGGACAAAACTGTTCCATAATGGTTGATGTGGCAATGTTTTCTCTAAGGATTATTTAACATTTATGGAACATTCTTGGACTATTAATTCTCGAGTGTATGTGCTTTGTAATCAATAAATTTTACATCATGGTTAAAGCCTTTATACCACTAGATTTGGAAAGGAATGTAGATTAGGAGATTAGGACATATTCTTTTGTCAATAAGGTTTCTCAGTAACATAACATTTTCCCCTCCATATCTCAAGTGTGAGAACCAATGCTGATGAAGGGGAATGGCTACTTTTAGTTCCTATGACGTTAGTGAGAACATCTAATTGTGGTTTGTGCCTAGTGGTCAACATGCATGATTACAAATGGTAACAAGAATTGTATGTTAATTAATATACAGTACTAAATCAACTGTTGGCATTTTATTGTAGTACAGGAGAAATAAAACAAGTCAGGACATGATTTTATTAAAAGATAATCAACTTTGGAATGATAATATTATGTCCAATAATCCACTTCACACTGAGCCACATCACTCTTGTAGATGGATTATATTCTCATAAAAAGCAGCTGCCCAAGATTCATCTGTCTTTTTCCCCTTTTGTGCTGATGGTATGCAGTGGATGAGTCCCAACAGGTGATTTTTTAAAATACTTTTTAAAAATATATTCAACTCAATCTGTTAACCAATGATTGACACATGATCACTTCACACATACGTACAGATTCATTGAGATTTTAGACTGCCAACTTTTAAAAATCTATACACAGTAAAGTGCTCGTCTTATCATGTAGAGATTGCAAGTGCGATTCATTTGTGATGCTGTAGTCTCCCACAGCTGGGGGCCTGGAGAGAGCTGATTGGCTAAGCACTCTCAGAGGGGTGGGTTGGGAGGCACTCTGCATCTCACATCAATCATGGACATCTGTAAGCTGATGCAAGAAGAAGGAGTGGATAGTCCTGTCCTCTAAGTGTGTTACACTGCTCTCAATGATGCATGAGCGAGTAGTTTGGAAAGATATGATTGGCTGGCATCACGTGGCTCAGAGGAAACACTTGATAGTCTTCGGCCCTCCCTGACTGGCCATGATAGCATTAATGAGGGAGTGCCCTAATGATAATTGGACATGACTAAAAAGGGAGAAAATCAGAATTAAAAAAAATTGCAATAATACTAGATCTTGTTCACACTTTATTTCAGTGAAAACAGAGTTCTGATTTAAGTTGTACATAAACATAAAACACAAATGATCATTAAAAAATGACAAAATAAAGTAAAAATGTAGTTGCTCTTTAATTATTTACTTATGTAATCTGTTTCAGGCTATTATAATTTTTCTATGATTTAAAAAAAAGTGATAGATGACCAATGTTGATTACAGTACATTTATAGGGAACTAGGGAACACTTACTCCCTCATTTTATACCGCTTTATCCTGTATACAGTGAAATAGGTGGCCCGGAGCCTATCCCAGGAGAGTTAGGGCATGAGGCGGGATACACCCTGGACATGGTGCCAATCCATTATAGGGCACACACACATTCACACACTACTGGCACACCAGTTAGTCTAATCTGCATGTCTTTGGACTGTGGGAGGAAACCATTCAAACTCCTTCAAACCTTCAATCGAACCCGCAGACTGGACCCCTTTAGAAGATATGTTGGTTTAATCTGCCCCATCCTTGTTAAGCACATCTTAGTAGGCCCCCAAGTGGTACAGCAGTAAAGTGCTCACACTAACATCTGGAGATTGCGTGTTTAAATCCCGGCTGATGCTGTAGCTTCCCGCAGGTGGGAGCTCTCACAGAGGGGAGGGATAAAAGGCATTTGGCACCTTCCCATCAATCAGAGCTCTACAGCCAATCATGGCCACCTGTGAGCTCAGGCACTGGAAGGAGCAAATATGTGTTGTCTCCTGGGGGTGAAAAATGGTTACGACTAAATTAGGAGGAAAACCTGTAAAAAGCCTGAACCCTGCACAAAAAATAAAAAAAAATTTAAAAAATTGTTTGTTAGATTAACAAGTGCCTACTTTGCATGCTTACAAAAGAAAGAAAGAAAAGCTACTAGCATATAGCAGGTGTTGTCACGAACTGGTATGACGGGCAGTTCGGGCGGATATTATTGCCGTGGGCATAAAGGGGAGGCATAGGCGCAGAGGGGTTGTTTTTAAACACAAGTCTTTAATTCACAAAAAGGAACAAACAAAATAACCACATATGGGCTCTGGACATACACACATACACACACAGTCTCTTGAAGCATACAGTCTCATTTAACAGTTACTTGCTCCTTTAGCATATTCAGGATCTTTTATGCATTTCAGACCATTTTAAGCAATTTAGACCCTGTAGGACAGGAAAGGAATTACTAGAGACTGAAGGCTAGGGGAACACACACCGGAGGCTATGGGGAATACACTGGAAACTAGGGGAACACCAGAAAGCACACAACACAGTACACACAAATGAGCAGAATAAACTAAAAGGTACACTTACACATTACACTACTCACAGAACACATCAGAGCCCTTATAAACCAACTTAAGTAAAATAAAACAGTCCAAGTCAAATCAAATGCCCACTGATAGTACTAATGCTTGACCCCCTTTCCCAGAACCATCAGCTATTTATAACACTAATAATGAGCTACCTTGGTTCAGGTGAGCACCCCGCATCACCTGACCGACGTGCCTTCTGTTAGTCGACTAACAAAAACTACAAAACAAAAACAAACATATGCACACAGCGACCTCTAGTGGTAGTCCCTTACAGGTGTTAATGTAGGTGTGAATAAATGTTTCCAACGTCTCCGCCGTGACCGTCCCTCCCCAAACATCATACCTGATGTGCTGTTAGCAAAACCACCAACATCCTTATCACACTCTCGTGGGATAGAAAGGAAATAATAAAATGGTAAGCAGCCCTGGCGCAGCTCAAAAAGGCTGTTTCTTTTTTTAAAAAAAATCTGTTCTTCTTTTGAGTGTCAGGCAGTTAAAACATTTGCAGTTGTAGGTATGGTTTTATGGCCTGGCAAACAATCCAAAACTTATAACACTACTCTGAAAACACTACTAACCCTGAAAATCAGTCACAGTACATTATTTCTCATCTACTTTTAGCTGTTGAAAATAAATAATAAAAAAAAAAACATTATATGGGAGAGCAAGCTATCAAAAATGACCGTTACACTTCAGTTCAACTGTGACTTTTATTGTAAATGTTATTCACATTTAAAGCCTAAAGTTCACAGATTTTATGTGTTATAGTCTTGAATGAAGGAGAGACAGAGTACCTACCACCTGTGGGGTCTGGTGCACCGTCTTCAAAATCCTAACAAAGGAGCGATGCTGTTACACCAACTATAGCAAGTTAGTATTAAATGTTGTCTATCCCACTAACAGTTACAAGTGTAGACGTGTATTTTGTCATTGCAACAGAGGGTTCAGCTCACTGGTGCATTGATTAATTGCCCCACATGCACAGAAGCTGGATTCCATACAACTAGAATAAATCGCATCCAACAATCTGCATGAAATGCACATGAAAAATGCAAACCCAGCCAGAAGCTTTTACTTTTTTATCTTTCTTATTTTCTATTGTATGGGTAAAAACACTAGCTGCATGACCTACAGTAAAGGTAAAATGGTTGTTTATAATAAATGTAATCATTGATAAATAAATATTTACTCTAGGTTATGCAATTAAATAATACTGAGCTCCTAAATAGACATTGGTGGAAAATAATTTTACTTAAAAAAATAAAAATTCTAATTAACTGAATAAAAAGGCCTCTTAATCTAATAATAATAATAATAATAATAATAATAATAATAATAATAATCTCCACCAAGAAGAATACTTGGATTTAAAAAAAATAAATAAATAAAATTATATATATATATATCAATTAATATTAGGCTAGGTAGGTTAGACAGCTTTTCTCCCTTAATAAATTAAATCATCATTTTAAAACTACTTTTTGTATTTGCTCAGTTATCTTTGTGTAATGTTAAAATTAGTTTGATGACCTCAAACATTCAATTGTGACAAATATACAAAAATATAAAAATTCAGGAAGGGGCAAATACGTTTTCACTACAATATCCCTGTTCAGGCGCCAATCTATAAGGTTTTCTGCTCTTTAAACCAGTTTTGTTATAAGAAATTAAGGGGGTACCAACTTTGCAATGACCTCTTCAGCAGTATTAAGAGAAATATCAAAATAAATAATACACAACGATAAACAGAAGTTGTTTGACAGCATATATCTTTATGAGTCTTTACATAAATATAAAAGCATACAAAATCCAATCATATGCAATGTTCACAAGCTTTATGGTCAATGTTCAACATGAAAGTATGGTCGTATAAATGTCCACCTAAGATCTTGAGAGAGAAAACCCATTGACAAAGGGTAACAACCCATGTTGTAAAGTTTTACCTGTTGCAGGGTAGATTGATGAAATGGTGAAAGCACCAATTTAAATGGATGTCCTTCTTGGGATAAGCCAAAGGTCAATTGGGCAAAGTTCTTGGGCAGTTGCAATTCTGCGCTCCCCACAGTAGATCCCCACAAAAATCCTGGTTGAGCAGCAAAAAATGTTTCCCAAACCAGAATCCTCTAGAGAAGCAGCAGACACTAGTGATGGGTCGTTAATGAATAATTCGTTCTTTTTGAGCGAGTCTTCAACGCGACTCAGAAGAACGAGTAGTCTCAGAGAGTGATTCGTTCATTTTCTACTGGGCATGCATGTGCAAATCATCGCAAAACCTATATACAGGAAATAGAATTGAACGATTCTCAATGACTCTTCTAGTTCGAGCCGTTCATTCTTTTGTCACGTGACTCCCATAGACGCTATGCAGTGCAGTACACAGGAAACAGAATTGAGCGATTCTTTCTCAATGACTCTTCTAGTCCAAGTAATTTGTTCTTTTGTCACGTGACTCCCATAGACGCTATGAAGTGCAATAGATTCAAAACAACGAACGACTCAGACTAGCAGATATGAGAAGTGAGCTGCTCATTCTGTTTATAATAATATGTCCTTAGCTGCAAGTAATATTTTCATTACTGGAACTATAGCCAAAATTTGTATATATAGACGTGTTGGGGTCTGTTTATTGAAAATGTAACATTTTATTTTACTTCTGATCAAAAGACGATTAATTCATTTTGATGAACAAGATTCAAAGAACCGAGTCACTAAAATGATTCAAACTTCCCATCACTAGCAGATACCATGAAGTAACTCAACTGAATATATATATATAAATTGTATCTATTCTTGTGAAGAACCACTGAACCACTGAGTGAAAGAGGCTGTAGAGACTAAAAGAATAAGAGATATTAGAGAATGAGTGTGTATGAGGGTTTATGATAACTAATAACAGGTGTGTGTGTGTGTGTTTGTGTGTGTGTGTGTGTTCTTCACACATGCATTAAGGAATTATTATTATTAGTAGTAGTAGTAGTATTAAAATAGTAATATTAAATATAAAAGTTAACGCAACTTCCCGGTACTGACCTTTGGAACTGTTCCTCGACCACGAGCCTGGATCATGGACTTTTCCCCCACTCTCCGGCTTCGACCTCTGCCTGTTTCACGACCACGAGTAATCCCCATGCGTCTGCGTCACCAGCAAACCTGCTCGAGCTCAAAGTACACACGCCGGCTCTCTGCACGGAGCTCAGCCACATCGCGCCGGCGCTCCGCCTCCGCATTCAGTTCAAAATGCACGCGCCAGCACAAGCAGGCTTCCAATCTAACTGTCACATCTACCTTATGCACGGATTTAAGCCTGTCCTGTCAAAACAAGTCTCAACGGATCTCTTCTTGCTGCTCATCTGCACTTGGGTCTACCACGGCAGCCACGCCCCGTGACAGTAAGGGTTAATTCTCACTAGCCAACATTCTGACCGCAAAGCTTTTGTAGTTATCATGCGAGCAGGTATACAATAATTAGTTTCCATACTTGTTTGCTTATACAAATTCAATTCAATTCAATTCAATTTTATTTGCAATTGACATTGTCACAAAGCAGCTTTGCACAATCAAAAGAAGTAAGTTTGTATGAAATGTGAATGTGTATGAAGCAAAATGATAAGATTGTCCTGAGGACGATGGCGACAGTGGCAAGGAAAAACTCCCTGAGATGGTAATAGGAAGAAACCTTGAGAGGAACCAGACTCAACAGGGAACCCATCCTCATTTAGGTAAAACACATATCAGGGATCAATCTGCATCATACGGTGTGAGATTAGAAGTTCAGTATAACAGGAAATGTGTTTAAGTTAAAATTGAGTCCAGTTCATTATTGGAGGCTCAGTTAGACTGTAGAAAACTCCAGTCCTGGACAATCGAGCGACTGAAGCCACAAGTCCTCAGAGAACAGCTGTCTGCATCAGCCGAGGACAGGACCGTCTTCACGGAAAACTGGAACTGTTCCCAGTCACCACACGCATCCCAGGTAGACCACACGGGGCATCCATGCGATGAGATCTCCAACCAGCAGCAGGACACCAGGGTGAGTCAGACAGCTCCAGGGGGCAGAGGGGTCTGGATCACTGGCAGCTCAGGAGTGACATGTATAGTTCAACAGAGAGACAGGGAGAGGGAAAGAGAGAGCGTGAGAGAGAGAGTGAGGAGAAGAGAGAGAAGAGGAGAAAGCAGAAGAGAAGGAGAGATGGCAGTTAAGTATGGTCACAGTCAAACAATGTATAAATGTGAAAGTATCTTTAGGGCAGAGTGCAAGCAGGGACTCCGGCAGGACTAACTATGACAGCATAACTAAAAGGGAGAACCAGAAGGAAACACAGACACATGAGGGCTCCCTGAGATGTAAAGCAACCTCAACATCACCTCACTGTCAACAAACCTGAGTGATCCATGAGAGTGGGGAAGACAGCATCTAAACATACCAGTTCACCATAATACTCTGCATCCATGAGTCTCCTAGATCTACTGTTTTATCTAAGGCAAATTTATTTACAAAAATGCCTGGCTAAATAAATATGTTTTTAGCCTAGACCTAAACAATGAGACTGTGTCTGTGTCACGGACATTAATTGGAAGGCTATTCCATAACTTTGGGGCTTTGTAAGAAAAAGCTCTGTGCCGTGCTGTAGTTTTCATAATACGCGGTACTGACAAGCAGCCTGCATCCTTTGATCAAAGTAAGCATGGCGGATCATAAGGCACTAGCAGTTCACTCAGATACTTCAAATAAAATTTCTAATTTTATTTGTCACATACACAGTCATACACAGTACAATATGCAGTGAAATGCTTATACGACCGCCCGTGGCCTTAAAAATAAAATAAAAAACAATTTACAAGAAATAAGTAAATAAATAGTGGAATAAAAATAAGAGTAAGTATAGCTATAGAAATACAATACAAAAATCTTCAAAAAATATATAAGAAAAATAAAATATAAAATGTAAAAACTTATAAAAACTGATCTGTACACATTTTAAATGGAAATAAGAATGGGAATAAATGGAAATCTGGAAATGTGCAGGTGTGCAAATGTGCATTTATGTGCAAATGTGCAATGTCCATAGTGTCCGGAGTATGTGCAACTGTGCATGAGTGAACAGCTGAGTAATGTCCATGAGTGTCCATTATTATGAGGTGTGCAAAAATGCAGAGGTAGTTTAGTCCAGTGTAGTGATCTGGTTGAGAGACCGTATCGCCTGCGGGAAGAAGCTCCTCCTCTTTCCTGACCGCAACAGAGAGATCAGTCCATTGCTGGGGTGGCTGAGGTCCTTCACGATCTTCCTGGCCTTGGTCCAGCACCGCTTGCTGTAGATCGAGTGCAGGTCAGGGAGCTCGTTGCGGATGATGCGCTCAGCTGATCGCACCACCCTCTGAAGAGATCGTCTGTCCTGCATGGTGCTGTTCCCAAACCAGGTCATTATGTTTCCTGTCAGGATGCTCTCTATGGTGCAAGAGTAGAAGTTCCTAAGCACCTTAGAGGGCAGTCTACAGTCTCTCAGGCGTCTGAGGTGGTAGAGACCCTGCCAGGCCTTTTTCACCACGGTGTTGATGTGACAGGACCATGACAGGTCCAGCGTGATGTGTACACCGAGGTAGCGGAAGCTGTCCACTCTCTCCACTGGGCTCTTGTTGATGACAGGGATCTGGTAGTTCCTCTTCTGCTTTGCACTAAAGTCAACTATCAGCTCCTTTGTCTTGCTGATGTTTAGAAGGAGGTTGTTCCTCTGGCACCAGTTTTCCAGATTTCCAATCTCCTTCAGGTAGGCCGTCTCATCTTTGTCAGTGATCAGGCCCACCACGACTGTGTCGTGAGCAAACTTGATGATGGTGGTGGAATTGGTAGAGGCTACGCAGTTGTGGTTGTATAGTGAGTACAGTAGAGGGCACAGAACACAACCTTGGGGGGCTCCAGTGCTGAGAGTGATGGGGGTTGAGACGTGCCCGCCCATCCTTACTGCCTGTGGTCTCCCAGTTAGGAAATTGGAGATCCACTGACACAGAGATGAGCTGAGTCCCAAGTTCTCCAGCTTGGTGGTGAGTGTAGAGGGAATTATGGTGTTAAATGCTGAGTTGTAGTCGATGAAAATCATTTTAACATAATTCCCCCTTCTAGTGTCCAGATGAGTGAGAGCAGTATGGAGTAGATGAGAGATAGCGTCATCTGTAGAGCGGTTTGAACGGTAGGCAAACTGTAGTGGATCTTGTGTGTTTGGTAGTGAAGAAATGATGAAGTCTCTGACCAGCCGTTCAAAGCACTTCATCACCACTGATGTGAGGGCTACAGGTCGATAGTCATTGAGGGAAGCAGGATGGGGTTTCTTCGGAACAGGAACAATGATGGACTCTTTGAAGCATGTAGGGATCACCGACTGAGATAAAGAGAGGCTGAATATCTCTGTGAACACAGGTGCTAGCTGGTCTGCGCAGGTTCTGAGGACTCTACCTGAGATGCCGTCTGGTCCTGCTGCTTTCCTGGTGTTCACTCTCTTGAAAGCTCTCCTCACGTCATGCTCGGAAATGATGAACGCGTTTTTCCGGTGCTGGCAGTGTCTTCCTGTCTGCAGCCGTTCATGCCGCTAGCATTAGCAACGCTAGCGTCTTTAGCCGGACGTTGTATAACGCAGCCTTGTACGGGTCCATGTCCCCCGACACAAGTCCCACGTTGTAGGCAGCGGTGCGAGATCTCAGAGCATCACGGATGGTTTAATCCACCCACGGCTTCTGATTGGGAAACGTTCTGATGGTTGTTTTCTGTACGGTATCATCCGCTAGTTTCCCGACGAATCCCACAAACGCTTCCGTAAACATGCTGACGTTATCGGAGCTGTTTCGGAACATGTCCCAGTCTGCGTCATCGAGTGCGTCCTGTAGCACGACCACCGATTGGTCCGTCCAGCACACAACCTCCCTCTGATGAACGCATTTCCGGTGCAGGCAGTGTCTTCCTGTATGCAGCCGTTAGCGCTGCTAGTATTAGTATCGTTAGTGTCTTTAGCTGCAGCCTCGAAGCGAGCATAGAATGTGTTCAGCTCGTCTGCCAGAGTCATGTCCGTGTTCGTCATACCAGATGTTGGTTATTTATAGTCTGTTATTGTTCTTAGTCCCTGCCACAGACTCCTAGAGTCACTCTGTTGGAGTTGTGACTCTAGTTTACTCCCGTAGTACTGCTTCGCCTCCTTCCATCCCACAACCACTTCCGTAAACACGTTGAGGTCATTGCTCCTGTTTCGGAACATCTCCCAGTCTGCGTCATCGAGTGCGTCCTGTAGCGCGGCCACTGATTGATGAGGAAGATGGCGGCGTGGTCAGATTTCCCAAATGGGGAACGAGATTGTGCCTTGTAGCCATCCTTGACCATTGTATAACAGTGGTTCAGTGTCCTTTCGCCCCTGGTGGGGCAGGTGATGTGTTGGTGAAAGTTCGGCGCTGCACGTTTGACGTTGGCGCAGTTAAAATACCCCACCACAATAAGCGCGTCCCGTGTTGTGTCTGGTGCTGTGTGAGTGGCGGTGTCCGTGTCTGCTTGAGGCGGGATATAAATGGCGCTGATTATGACCAATAAGAGATCAAAAGATAAAAGATAAAAAGGACGACATTTGATGGACAATAGTTCCAGGGTAGGTGTGCAGGAGCATGTAAGAGGAACAACGCTCACGCTGCTGCACCAGCTGCTGTTCACCATTAAGCACACACCGCCTCCCCTTGACTTCCCCGAGTCCCGTGTCCTGTCTATGCAGTGAGCTGAGAAGAACTTGGCCGGCTCGATGGCCTGATTTGGCACCGCTGGGTTCAGCCATGTCTCGGTGAAGCAGAGAAGATTGCAGTCCCGAATGTCTCTGTGGAACTTTACCCTGGCCCTGAGGTCATCAAGCTTGTTCTCCAGGGACTGGACATTGGCGAGCAGGATGCTAGGCAGCGGTGTGCGGTGTGCACAGGCTCTCAGCCTGTTCCTGATGCTGGCTCATTTCCCTCGGGGCTGCCACTTCATGTCGCGTCCTTTGGTCTCCCTTAGGATCTCACTCGGCCAGCTCGGATGGTGAGGACTCTCGCTGCTGCATTCTGGACTAACTGAAGCTTGTTTATGCACCTAGTTAAACAACCAGACAGTAAGGCGTTCAATAGTCCAACCTAGAGGTTATAAAACATGAACTAATTTTTCTGCATCATTTAGTGACAGTATATTTCTTATCTTGGGAATATTTCTGAGGTAAAAGAATGCTATCCTGGTAATATTATCTACATGAGCTCCAAATGAAAGGCTGGGATCTATAATCACACAGAGGTCTTTCACAGTTGCACTTGATGGAACAGCAAGGACATTTAAAGTTGCAGTGTGATCAGAAAGCTTACTTCTAGCTGCTTATGGTCCTATGACTAGAACTTCTGTCTTTTCAGGATTAAACATAAGGAAGTTAATTAACATCCAATCTCTTATGTCCTGCAATAAATACATCTTTGCACTCAACCTTCAAAGACATCACAGATCTCAGTATTAGAGTATGTAATGGATTAAATATGATCACAATTGCTTATTGACTCACATTTACTCTCAGCAAATGGGACAATTGGAAGACAACACGAGAGATAAATCAAACCAACAGAATAACCAGGTCAAAGACACACACACACACACACACACACACACACACAGGGATATCAAACACAAAATATGTCACACTTGCACACAAGAGAGATATCACACGTACAAGAAAGATGACACATGACATGGGTAAGTTATTCGAACAGGAGAAAGATTAAAGTCCTGCTATTAGTTTCCAACTCTCATCTTCATCAGAGTGAAACTTTACATTTCATTTCCCTTTATTAATTTTTATTGTATGTGTAAATGTAAATTCTAAAGCAATGAGTTGTTTTGTATCATCACAGACAGAATATTACTGTTGTATACACGAGTCCTTAGTGCAGTAAAGACTACTTCACATTTTACAATCGTAATTTCTAACAGAAAAACCTAAACCTGAACTCACATCAAGTCTGAGAGGAGATGTACTGACAGGAAACTCAGTGACTCTGACCTGTACACTGAAGCTGCAGTCTGCTGGATGGAAGTTTTACTGGATTAAAGATACAGGGAGTAATGAGACTGAGACTGACACACACTTCTACACCATCAGATCAGTTAGAGTCTCTGATGGAGGTCAGTACTGGTGCAGAGCTGGAAATCCAGTCTACTACACACACTACAGTGATGCACTCTCGGTAAATATTATTGGTGTGTAAGAGAAGAGCTGGTTAGTAACACACAGTAAGTTACATTTAAACTGCTATTTAGAAAGAATACAAACCTTTCCCAGCAACATGCTTGGCTGTAAACCCATTTACAATGGTGATCTGAAGTTAACCAATAAATAGGGGAAAAAGCAGATATCGAACAAATGGTCTGTATGTCATTGCTTCTTTTATGCTTTTTTTAGTTAGGGTTTAATCTATTATTGCCCTTACTTCACAATTCACATCTTTTTCTAAAATCTATTTAAATTTCCCCCCTTTTTAATTATAAATTGATATTGTCATAATATATTATGGTATGGTATTAATTCTTTTCATATCCTTTTATGGTACAGTATTAATTCTTTTCATGATACACTCTGTTCCCTGTACACATGGTTTGCTGATCAACTGACTTTTGTCTGTTCTCCGACTCTGTTTAAGCTACCCATGTTTGTTTTAACTGCCCTGATATCCGTTTTAAAAGTTTGTTAAAAATCTGAAATAGCATCTGCAACTGAAATGGCATTGATTGAAGTTGACTTAACATCATATTGTGACAGATATATATCTATTATGTAACCTATTTTTAAACATTCTCTTTTTTACCTTTTAACTTCATATAGATAATACCATAGATATGCATTTCTTGTCATTTTTAATCTTTAATATTTAAATATTTTAAGCAGAACTGATGAACAAATGTAAGTCTTTAAAAAAGTCTTTATTATTATTAGCATGATGCCTGGAATAAGCATAAGTAAATAATAATAATAGTAGTAGTAGTAGTAATAATTATTTTTATTATTACTCTTAATAATTATTATTACTGGGTACTCCAACAGTCCAAAGACATGCAGATTAGGCTAACTGGTATTCGCAAATTGCCTGTGGTGTCCCTAGTTGGACTACAGAGGTTCCTAGATGGATGGAGATGTGCATGTGTGCAGGAGTGTTTGTGTATACTGGGGAAGTGGTAGCAGCCCAAACTATAATTACCTGCCACACTGCAAAACAGCATGCTTAGCGTGATTTAAATAAGTGTTTAACAAAGTATTCACTTCCCCCTTTCATTAAATTCAACAAAGTATTTCAACATGATTCATTCACTTCTCTTATTTTACCCGGAGCTTTAATGTAAATCTTAATGCAACAGAAAAGATAAGGAAATTATGTTTAACCCATCTTGAACATTCACTTCCTTATTTCTCTCTTTTTTCAATGTGTCTTCTCTTTTCTCACTCATGTTTATTTTTTCAAGAAACTTTTTTTTTTCTTTTAAAAAAAAACCTCTTTTCTACTTTTTTTCTACTTTTCTTTTTCTATTAATGCACCTTCTATTTTATTTGGCTTAACTTTATGACTGCTTTATAGCAGATTGACATGGATTCGCTCTCAAACAGGGTGGGGTCTAATATCCATGCACCGAATGAGCCTGTTGAGAGTAACAGGCACTAAGTGGCTGTGAATTCGCCTGACTGCCTAGTCATTTCATTAGAGTTAATCACTGAAGAGAATGAGTTTTTTTTTTTTTTTTGTTATACATACACTAATCAGCCCTAGAAATTAAAATGCAGAACATTATGCACTTATTTTGTACAGTCGGTTCCTCTTGTGCTGCTGAGGCAGTGGCTGTGCTATTATCCTATATGTAAGAGATACAAAGGCCTGCAGGTTATTTTAAATGTTACATTTGCCTTGGTAGCTGTTCACTTGAACTCTTATGAGGTTCCAAGAGGTGTTGAAAATGAAAGGAACAGCTCATGATTCAAAGCATACCACATCTGTAAAATCATGATGAAAAAAACATTATAGCTTGTATAGCTAAGTGTCTATGGCTGCCTCTGGAACTGTCTGCTCAACCAAATGCTGCAAAACTTATAGAATGCTGCTTCATATTATAGATGAATAATGAACCAAACATATAGTGAAGGCAAACAAATTGTGTATATATAAAGTCAAGAGTGAAGGCATTGTACTTGTCATGAGTCTAGGTGGTGGTACTGGCTGGCTGGCTGATGTAGTTGCCGGGAACACAGGGAACCGAGCGCCAACACAGGGAACCGAGCTCCAACACAGGGAACCGAGTGCCAACACAGGGAACCGAGCGCCAACTAAAGACACATAGGGGAACTAGAGACGAGACAGGACTGGAGAGACAGGACTAGAGACAGGGCACAGAGACACAGAGACTAGATGGGTTAGTGGTTAGTTAGGTTAGTAGCTACATGGAATACTGGGACGCTGGATGCTGACCTAACCAGGTTAGTATCTAATGGAGTTAGTGGCTAACCGGGTTAGTACTGACCTAATAGGGGGTGGGGGGGTGGGGGGGGGGGGGGGGCGACTGAACACAAAAGGAAAGGCACACATGAGGCTCTTCCAAGCTAGCGGCTAACCTACTAGCGACCAGAACCACTAGCAGTCAATCCCACTAGAGGCTAGCCTACTGGAGGCTAGCCCTACTAGGGGCTAACCCTACTAGCAGCCTAACCCTACTAGCGGCTAAGCACTCATGTGGCTACAAACATTTAAACAGATAAGGAAAGAAACAAACAAAGAACTAGACAAGAAGACCGACACTGGGGATACACAGAACAGTACTTACACAGGAGAAGACACAGCCTAACTAAACACTGAACAAGGCAGCTCCATGAATCCACAAACACAAGGAATCTAAAGAAAACTAATAATAGAGCCCTCTTGGAAACAGTTTAAACAATATAACTAAAATATAAAACTCAAAGAAACAAAAACCAAACAAAAAGAAATGCCCACATGACAGTATAAACAAAACATATACACAAACAATGCTCGACCCAGTTTCCCAGAACAAACTGCTATTTATAGAAACTTTAATGAGCCACCTCGGTTCAGGTGAGCACTCATCACCTGACCGAGGTGCCTTCTGGGAAACTGAGTCGACCAACAAAAACTACAAACAGACAGACATAACACAGTGCCCTATAGTGGAGGTTCCTAACAGTACTGGCCTTGTTAGATTCTGACAACCAAATATCCAGTAAGTTAAACAGTGACTCAAAAAACCTCGCTGGAGACATCAAGTCATTTCTGAAGTTTATTATTCAACTGTAAAACTGTAAAGGTATACAAAAACAATTGTATCAAAATAACATACTTATATGCATCATAATAAATACTCAACATTATACACTTACAGACATTGTGTCTAACAGAAGCAAAGAAAGATGATTAGAATGAGCCTAACTCAGAACAGTTACAACATACTGCTGACTCACTGCAGTACTAATTGAACTTCCTATTACTTGAACTACTGTATATTACTGATTTTCAAAATTAAAGTCCTCACTTAAATATACATATACAAATAACAAATTCAATGGCTAAATCAATTCAGTCCTGCACAGGCATAAAGACCAATAAAGCAGCAGCAGGAAAAGCTTGGCCAGGGAGGAAACTCAGAATTTGGTCATGTCCATACGTTCTAGACTTCTGGCCTCTCAAAGTCTGTGGCTCCAAAGCATTTTCATTCCAGTAGAGAAGGCAGTTCTTATGTTTGTAATTTTGGTAGTTTGTTCCATTATCTTTAATGCCACTTGGACATGGAATAACTTGCAGAAATATTTAACACTAAACACATTTCAATCTATTGCAAAGATGGTATGTAGCTGTTCTTTTCTCAGTGATTTTTTGAGAATTCTTTGGTTTGGGTTTCAACATACACACACAGCACTGAAGTAGCACTACTCCAGATTACAAACAATGGCTGCTGAGTCTCTGGGTCTGCGTTGGGCTGGCTCCAATCCTACCTGTCACACAGATCGGAATCCCTATCTTTGGGAGTTTCATACCCATTGCACTGTGTGTCACCTGTGGTGTCTGTCAAGGGTTTGTCCTTGGGCTTATGCTTTTTACTGTTTCTATGCCCCCCTGGTCATGTCATGAGCCAATATGGAGTCTTTTTTATTTTTTATTGTTCATTGGAGGGCAGTGGTGGCTCAGTGGGCTAAGGCACTGAGTTACTGATCGGAAGATCGGCAGTTCGATTCCCAGCTCAGCCAGGTTGCCATTGTTGGGCCCTTGAGCAAGGCCCTTAACCCTAACTACTTAACCCTACTCTGACCCCAGTTACGCTGGGATATGCGAAGAAGGAATTTCACTGTGCTGTAATGTATATGTGACAAAATAAAGGCTTTACTTTTTACTTTTACTTTACAACCAGCCTATAACTCTCACTCTCCTATAATCAAAATCACATTATCTACCATTAGTAGTCTTTTATTCTCCTCAGTGATTAATCTTTGCATTCAGCCTGATTATTATCTTATGTCTGATAACTATATCAAACACCTCTACAATACCTCATTCATTCACCTCAATAATATAGCAAATATATGTACCACTCTTAGTCTTGCATGCTCTGATAAACTTGTCTATGCCTTTATTTGTTCGAGGCTGGACTCTGACCAGACACTCTGATCTCTGACCAGACACTTCTGAAAATACATTCAAACCAGTGCTGCTAGAATCTTGCAGAGAGCATGAAAATTTGATTACATCAACTGTACCTGTTCTGCAATCTCTTCACTGACTCCCTGTTTCCTACAGGATACATTATAAAATTCTGCTGCCCCATTAATGCATCCATAGAACTTCCCCCCCTTTATCTGAAATACCTACTTGTTCCACTTAATTCCAACTGCAATCAGAGAGTAAGTGATCCCACAACAGTTGGTTCCTTCATTCCCCAACGACTAAACTGTGCTCAGTAGAAGACAGAGCCTTTTGCTCTATTACTCCTTGTCTGTAGAATTCCCTCCCAGACCATTTACAGTCCCTGAAGTCTATGGCTTCAGGGCCTGAAGTCTTTTTAATCAAGTTTAAAAATTTACCAGTTTACTAAGGCGTTTAGTTATTTTTTTGTCTTACTGAAACTGACATGTTCATCAAGACTATAATTTGAGATCATTTTATTAACAATACTATAAGTGCTGTAGGTGAAAGCGATCTAATATTGAGAAGCTCAAACTTTAGAAATAGATTTTGGTTGTTTATTTGGCCTTTTTCTGGTTTTATGATAATTTGATAATTTTCACCGTTGCCGTCTCCCTTAGCTTGCTCATCAGGCACACTGAGCATTATGATTTGTACACATTTTTCCCACATCTCACAAATTTCTGTATATTTATTTAAATTTTGTGAATCTGCTTCAAAATAATTACAATTGTAAAAAGCGCTATATAAAGCAAATAAAAATTTATTTATTTGCATTGAAATAATATTATTGTAGTTTGGTTTCTATTTTATTTTATTATATTCTATCAGATCTGTGTGGCGTTACCCTATAAGAGATAAGCAAATGCTCTGTTCTTTACATTCTTAGTAAAAATAAATAAGAAAAAAAAAATTACACATATCCTCTGCTGCTGGTTTCTGTGGCACATGCAATGGTGTTTACCACAAACTTTTTTAGCCCTCAGTCAGATGACAAAAGTTCAACCTAATGTTAAATGACACTGTAGCCTCTACAGCAACTTTATCTTGAATTATAACACGTGTTCATATAATCCACATGCAGTAAATAGATTTAACCAGAAACAAAAGTGTAAAAAAAGTCAATCTTGAGACTCATCAGAGATTCTCACTCACTCACACACTCATTGTCTACACCAATTCATCCTGTATTCAGGGTTGCGTGGACCTGGAGCCTATCCTAGGAGACTTAGGGCATGAGGCGGCATATACCCTAGACAGGGTGCCAATCCATCACAGGGCACACACATACTCATCGGAGATTCCTCTGATAAAAAATATACCATTGATTATTTTAAATAACTATATTCCATTTATGCATTTGCATGTTCTATAGAGTTATTTTTTACTAGTTGTATAGAATTTCAATACAGGCAATAAAGCTCTAATATGTTCTGCCAAATTCTGACTGTTCTTCAGAACTCCAAGGAAGGACTGGGAAAACATATATGTTTTTTTTTTATTTTATTTTACCTTTTTACCTTATTATTTAGTATTCTCTTATATTTACACTGGAATAAAATATTTATGGTATGATATTAAGAGTCCTGTTAAACAGTGATCAACTAAAACATTGTGAAACAGCCTGAAAGCCGGAATAAACACAGGTTTATACATACACAAACAAAAGCATAATAAAAAAAATAAATAAATAAAACCCTTCCCCATCGCAAACAATCTCTTTCTTCAACTGGTCTTTTCACTTTCTATAACTTTTCTAGGGCAGCTCTTGAAATTCAAAACTCCACTCATGCAGAAACTTTGTATAAGGACATGATGAATTAACAAACCAACAGAGAACACCTTTTAATCTTTCACAGATAAATGAACTAATTAACTAATAAATTACTTAATTGATTGTTTAATATGCTAAGAAAACATTAACATTGTTAATACATTCTTGTTCTTTCGTGCGGTTTTGCAACTAACAATTGTAACAATCATTTTCATGGTATCATGCTCTTTTGTTTGGTAGTATCACAGTTAGCCACTCTACATACTGATTTGAGTTGCGGGTTGATCCTGATTACTGACACATTTAGCAAGGCATAGGCTTTAAAATCTGCTCAGTGTTTCTTCCACTTCCGTGTCTGGAATGTTTATTTATCTTGTAATGGGTTTGATGCATGAGTGGCACCACAGACATACATACATGAGGTGGGGTCTTATGAAAAAAAAAAAAAAGATAATTTTATTTAGAACTAAGAGGTTAAGGAGGGAGGATGGAAAAAAGTTGACGAATGAAGCTGGCAAGTAATGTGGGCTGTGCCCATTCATGTGGCCCCACCCCTTCGCGCACCTGCAGAAGGGGAGTCGGCCTATCTAGTGAGTCTGTAAAGTGTGTGGGGAATGACAAAGATTTATGCACACGCCCATCACAGGCGCACGCTGTGACAATCTACCTTGTGTTTTTTGGTTTCTAAGGTCTTATAATTTTAACTCTTTATAACATATTTCATTTCTTTTAATTGTCCATGTCCCAAGTTATAGTCAAAGAAGTAATGAACTATCATAAAATGATAAATACAAACTGTTGAATCTTGTTTTTTGTGACAATGATATTTATGCAAACTATTTAAGGTGCATCCTTCTCCTGGAATAACACTCCACTTCTGTCACCTCATCTTCAACATCTACATGTGCCCATACATGTGCTAATGATCCCCTAACTGGTCCTAGGCCAGCCAAGAAATATATTGTAATTCCTCCAATGTCTCCTGGGTCAACCCTGGGGCCTCTGCCATGCTGACCATACCTGGTACACATCCAGTGGAAGACAACCAGGGGAAATCTTTATCAGGTGTCTAATCTACCTCAATTGGCTCCTCTTCATGAGAAGAAGCATTGGCTCAGCTCCCTTTTCCCCACAATTTGACTGCAGAAGTGCAGAAGTTGCATCCTGCCTACGGTCCATCTCACAATCCCCTCTTCCATCATCAATTTACAAGACTCCAAGACACTTAAAATCATCCACCTAATATAAGTTCTCCACCTCACCTGAAGGCACTATACAATCATTTTCTGGGAGAGAAATATGGCCTCAGATTTAGAGGTGCTGAAACTCGTTCAAGTGCATACTTAAGGCCTTTCTGTGATTGTGCCAGGATGCCAACATCATCTGCAAATAGCAGGGATGTGATACACAACTATGTCTTGAAATCCTGTCTATGAAAATCACAGGAAAGGAGACAAGGTCCAGCCAAAAACCTGAACAGATTTGATTTAATTTTGAGTATGCAAACATAGCTTTCACTCTGGGTATACTGGGACCTAATGAAGCAACAGGATCTCTGGGTGGTGGTTTTCTTCTTGCTGCATGTAATCTTGATAAACTGTAGTATGTTTATCCTCTGGGTTATACTGTAGTTTGCAAATGTGTATGCATGTGTGATTGCTGTGAGTCTTTTTTTATCTTCTTCATGCCCTAATTCCTGTAAGGCAGGCTTGTCCCTCAGGTTCAGGTGTTCCTTCCAACGCTCAACAATGTTGTCATTTGAGGTAAGAGTTTTAATATCCTTGCTTGCATCACCCGGGCAGTGTCTCTCTTCCTTCTCCTGAGTTGCTAAACAGTTTTCCAGCACCTCCTTGGGTGACCTCAACCCCTACTATGGGTCTTGCAGACTTTTTGGGCCAGGCTTGACTGAGCTTATTAGAGAACTGTCCACCAGGCAGTCAGTTGCCCTGTTCCAGGAAGGGTAATGAATATTATGCTACTCATTGTTATAGGGTTTTTATGGATCGTGTTTTTGTGGATCTTTACCCCATATTTCTTTTTTACCTTGGGAGGCCCTACCAGGAGCATTTAGCCCCAGACACCACAGCCCTGAGGATTAACAGTCTTAACAGACTCTGCAAACTCTGAATAAGAAGGAAGTGTCATGGGCATGAGAGATCTACCTTGCCTGCATGCGTCGTGACAGGAAGCTGGCTGCCATATGCTCTGCTCTTGTGTTATTCCAATGGTGAAAATACTACATTTTTCCAGTAAAAATAAATATACAATTTAACTTTTTTAATTATTAGCTATTGGTTCAGGGTTTTTTTCATCGAGCAGGTAGCTTATTAGTAGCTTATATTAAAGTACATTATTAAATCTCGTGGACATTAAACTTCAGGCTGATATGTACAGCACAGTAAGAACCGCAAAAGTTTAAATAAATTCTGACAAGTCAGTTTTGTGTGATGCTGTGACATAACCTGGCACATAACTTCTCATAACTTCACTTCTACTCAACATTTAGATTTTTCAAATCGGTTTAATCAGGGAAATATCCCAAAGTTTCATTAAATTCCATACAGACAGTTTTGTGTGATAATATTATGTTGTTTAATGGGTAATTCACCATTAGTGCGTAATGCTGTGAAAAAAATCTGATGTAAATGTATGGATGTACACTGTATTGATAAAAATACAAAGACATTATATCTAAATATGGAGTTCAATATGGAGCTGACACCTCTTTTGCAGCTATAACAGCTTCTACTCTTCTTTAAGGCTGTCCATAAGATTTGAGAGCGTTTCTGTAGGAGTTTGTACCCGTTCATTCTGTAGGGCATTTATGAGGTCAGGCATCGATGTCGGACGAGAAGGCCTGGCTTGCAATCTCGGTTCCAGTTCATTTAAACGGTGCTCAGTGGGGTTGACGTCATGGCTCTGTGCGGGGCAGTGTGAACTGGGGCTACAGTCATGTTGGAATAGAAAATGATCTTCCCCAAACTGTTGCTACAAAATTGGAAGCATAGCATTGTCCAAGATGTCGTGGTGTACTGAAGCGTTACCACCTCAAAACCAAGTTTTTTACAGACTGTCAACAGGTGGGCAAAAGTGTGCCAATGTGCATTATCATGCAAGATCACAACATACTTGGATACGTATCCTCCGAGTTTAATCTAGAGTTAAGAACTCAGCTTTCCAATAAACATATCACTGCAACAAGCACTTTTGATTGTTGGACCTTTTTCCTGATAATATTAAAATATCAGCCCTTGAGAATCCCAGAAAACTGTAAGCATAATTTTTCCAGCTGGTGGTTGACGTTTGAACTTTTTCTTGGTTGACAATAGAGAATGTTTCTATTCCATACTTTGTTGTTTAATCTCAAACTCATAGTGATGAATCCACGTCTTTTCACAAGTAATAAGTCATAGGTTACTTTGCTCCAAGAGAGATTGGTGGGTCAAACAGTTAAGGCACTGGGTTACTAATGTCGGGCGTTCAAGCCCCAGCACCACCAAACTGCTGCTATTGACTCCTTGAACAGGGTCCTTAACCCCATCTGCTTCAGGTGCGCTGTATCATGGCTGACTCTGTATCCCACTTACTTAAGTAGTATATGTGAAATTTTTTTTACTGTAATGTAACATGTGACATGTGAAGTTTATATAGACCTTATCAAAATAATGATCTCATTTTGATAAAGTCTATATAAACTTCAACTGTATCATGCTTAGAGAATGATTGCAATTTGTGTGTCTCATTTCATGCTTTATAGGATCAGCTCTAAAGGTAAAACTGATGGTCCTCTTACATGCTGATCTACTGCTGTTAACTTTTTTTAGCTACATATGTAGAAAACACATCTGCTCTCTCTCGTTTTGTACTTCCTCTTTCTGAATGTATGGCTTTATACGTGGACTACATTCGGCTATGTGAAGATATGGTTTTTACACCATTACTGTAATGCACATAATGAGTGGTGAAAATGTGTTGCATTTATGAATACTAATAATGGTCTAAATAATGGATTTAAACCCCTTTCTCTCTCTCTCTCTCTCTCTCTCTCTCTCTCTCTCTCTCTCTCTCTCTCTCTCTCGCTCTTACTTTCTTGGTCATTTGCTCGCTCTCTTCCTGACGTTTGATTGGTTTTTAAGAAAAGAGGAAGACTTTAACACAAACGCTTCTCATTCATTCAGTCAGTCTCAGTAGAACAGGATGGAACTCTGTCTGCTCCGTGTGATGCTCTGTGAGTAAATGTTCTCTGTGTGTCTTTATTTCAGTTATCAGCCATTAAATCATGATGTCAGTCACTTGTGCAGAACATCACAGCTGATGATGTCACTTGCTGTTAAGCTTTGGTAATATTGGTACAGTAGCAGTTATTTGTTCAGGATTTTACACTTCATATTTAATTCTACATATTTATTAAAATATTTTTATGTTTAATGTCTGTAACATGAACAAAGTCGCTCTTGTACATGTACAATGAAAGACTGTACATAGGTCATAGCATCTGGGCTAAGCAGATAGGAAATCACACAACTCATTACAATGCCACGGTCATTGGTGCAAACCATATATATGTTTAAAAATGTGAGGAAATATGTAAACATTATAATTAGCAGTTTGTCCCTGAGTGATGATGACGAGCAATGACCTTGAGAGGAACCAGACTCAACATGGACCTCATCCTCATTTGGGTGAGATCAGATAGCAGGGATTGATTTACAGTCATAATGTGGGCTGCAAGGATGAAACGTCAGTATAATGGAAAGGTGTTAATACAATATACCTGTTGGAGGCTGAGGTACAAAACTGTTTGTGGGAAATCCAGTCCTAATCTAATGAGTGATTGTAGTCACAAGCAATTAGATTTTTGTAATCTAACACCATCTACATGGTCAAGGGAAACCATCCATGTGCACAAGACTCATCCCAAGCAGACTTTCAGGGCCATGCTCAGGAGTGAGGCCTCCATGCAGTGAGACCTCCAACCTGAAGCAGGGCACCAAGATAAGTCAGACAGGTCACAACATTTAGCCCTGTCTAAGATCTTGTATTGGTAGAGTTGGACTGCTGCATAAAGCATTTCCTGCACATCCCAATGATTCTCTATAAGGGAAAGGTGGTGGCCAAGTCATGTGTGAAAATGATGCCTCATGCTCCCTGAACCACTCTTTCATAATATTGCTGAGCTTAGACCTAAACAACAGAAGCAACCCCAGATTACAGGCTTGTAAAGTAGTCCCTAGGCATGATGGGTGCATCACTTCATCCACCACATCTTTCAATGATGCACTCTTTCATGCACACTGTTTTCAGCAACAAGACAACACAGATGCTAATTTAAGTTAATCTTTTCTGCTGATTTATGTTTATTTGAGCATATATAGTCTAAATGACTTTAAGACAGAAACAGATTTAGTAGCACTTTTTATACAACTTTAACTCTGCATGTGCCTTTAGTTCAGGCTGCAAGAATAAACTGATTTTTTGATAAAGCTTTTATTTTTTACAGTCTTTCGTAATTTCAAGGCTGACAGGAGAGTGTGGCAAGCAGATGACAACATCAAATGATTGAGCTTTAAAATAAGACATGTTTATGTTCATGACTCTGCAATGTGTTTATCATCAGATCAGAGCAGATGCTCCTTTAAATAAATCTGTTTCAGATTAATACAAAACATATTAATACATAATCATTAGGGTTATACTACCATGCTGTTGATTTTTCAATTCTGATTGCTAAGAAGGTTATATTTTTTCTATAACAGCAGCTATGCCAATAGCAGAATTTACAAGACAGAGCAAGAGTTCATATAATTAATGTTAATCATGTTAAGGCCTTTATGACACTAAATTTATAAAGTAGTGTAAATGAAGGCAGATTGTTCTTTGCTGTTTCTTAGTGACATGAGAACATTTTTTGCCCCTGTATTTTTGCTACTTTAAGTGTTAAAAGGGAAGGACTACATTTAGTTGATGACATTGGTGACAACAGCTCATTTGTGGTTTGTGCCTTGTGGTTTGTGCCTTCACACAGCTTAAACATCACTTTACATGGTACAACGTATGGCATGTTGTTTTATAAAGCATTGTACCTATTGCTATCCTGTTGTGTTATAAGATGAACAAAACACTTCAGGACATGCTCTTATTGGAAAATAATCAACTTTAGTTATTGTAACAGTAAATCCTATTCTCATTGGGCCATAACACACCACCCTGTTGCAGCAAGCCTCCCTAAGCTTTATTATACATCAGTCATTTTTTCTTTTTCTCTCCTACTTTTAGTGCTGATGTGCCTCATCCACTGCATACTAACACGTGATTCTATATTCATAAACACCTTCTTTATAAATAAATAGTTGAATAAGACACGTGGCTCAGTTTAGTAAAGATATACAGTTATAAGACATGAGTGGATATGTTGACTTTATTCATAATTTTGTCTTAATAATTATTACTACTATACTGTACTACTATACTAACTCCAGTATACTACTCAGTGTATCGATCTGCACACAGAAAAAGCCATCAGTCAGTAATGCATGGTATATCTCTTGTTCTTCTTTGTCTCTATCATTTTTACACAATTATGCACTTTTGTTGTACTAGGACTGGGTCTTTTGAGACTTGACAATATGTCTGGGTCAGAGGAACTCCCAAACAGCAGGTCTTGTGGTGTGTTCCTGATATGCGTTAGTTGGTGAAGTGGTTAGTTGATGTTTAGGTTAATAAAAGAGGTTAGTTAGCATTTACCTGATTTAATAGTAGAACTGCTGTAGCACAAATTGCTGAAAATAATCAATGCTGGTTACAATGGGAATGTGTAAAAACATAAAGTGCACACAGCTTTATACAGTATGTATAAAGGCATAGATACATACTGTAGGCATAGACTGGCCAGAGTGACCAAGCTGTCTACCACCCAAAGTCTTTACAATGGGCTTGTGACCATCAAAACTAGACTATGGTCTCATGAATCATGTTTACGTTCACACTGAATGGACAGCAGAGTGTACAGTGTATGTACATCGCTTACCAGTGTAGAAAAAGAAAAATAGCGCTAACATGCACAATAGGTAAAAAGCACGCTAGCAGAGGCAGTGTGATCATCCAGTGCTTTGCAACAATGTTTAGGTAGGTGGTACATAATGTAAAAAAAATCCACATGAATGCCACTAATCACCTGGATAAACATTGTTGCAGACCAAGCGTTCAGGGATGGGTGGCACCTGTACTAAATTAATAAGCCTTTATTTGTCACATACATTATAAATCAAAAGTTTGGATATACCTGCTAATTCAGTGTTTTCTGTTTAGTGATTTTTCTCCATTCTATAACAATACTGATTCCAAAACTATGAAATGACACATATCTTCTGGAATAGTTCTGGCAAGAACAGTATTGTCGAGTGCATTTGCAAAACCCATCAAGCACCATGATGAAATTGTCTCATGAAGACCTTCCTAGAAAAGCAACACCACAATTTACCTCTGCTGCAGAGAATAACTTAATTTAGAGTTCCTAGCCTCATGAAGGCCTTACAGAGGCGTTCATGGAGATTATTGCATATTTTTGATGCATTCAGCATTGTTTTACAATGTAGAAAGAAATAAAACTCAGGAAAGACCATGGAATTAGAAGGTGTGTCCAAACTTTTGACTGGTACTGTATGTGACAGTGAAGTTCCTCACATACTGCAGCTTGTTAAAAAGAAAGCGTGTTCAGCTATGATACTGTGCAATACTATTGATATTTATTTGATTTATTTAGTAAAATCCCACATCCAACTCCATTTGTTGTAAATAGTTTTTTTTTTCTTTTCCTTGTATTTGCAAATGCGGTGGTGTAGTGGTTAGCACTGTCGCCTTGCACCGCCAGGGTCCGGGTTCAATCCACGGCCAGGCTCGATTCCCATCTCTGTGTGCATGGAGTTTAGATGTTCTCCCCGTGCTTGGTGGGTTTCCTCTGGGTTCTCCTGTTTCCTCCCACAGTCCAAAGACATGTAGGTTCCCAAATTGCCCGTAGTGTGTGAGTGAGTGTATGTGTGTGTGTGCCCTGCGATGGATTGGCACCCTGTCCGGGTTGTACCCTGCCATGTGCCCTAAGTCTCCTGGGATAGGCTCCAGGCCCCCCGTGACCCTGAATACAGGATTAAGTGGTACAGATAGTGAGTGAGTGAGTGAGTGTGTGCAAATGTACTTGACACTAAAGATTCTGATTCTGATACAGAACTCCTGGAGCAAAGACATTCTAATCATTAGTTCAGCCTTAACCCTCTGAGCTCCCACTGCCCTTTATACATATAGACCCACGCATTTACAAATGAATACATAAAATTAATAACACTTTTTATTTATTTATTTGTATTTTTGTTTATTTATTCATTCATGTTTATGTATCACATATAAAAGTATAAAGTGGGAAGAAACAGTTTTAACAAAGGCTTGAAGATTTTTTTATAAAGTCTATTCCGGGAGTTTCAGAACTGAGTGAGGAAACCTGAAAGAGGAAGTAGACAGAGAAAGAGAGAGAGAAAGAGAGAGAGTGAGTGAGAGAGAGAGAGAGAAAGAGAGAGAGGTCCTACAGAGTTCCTGTCGTGGTTCCTATGGTGGTAAAATGTCCCAGTTTTGCTGACACTTATAGCAGCAATGGCCAGCTTGCAACCAGTAAACATGGTGGTTTTGTATGTGTGTGTGTGTGTGTGTGTGTGTGTGTGTGTGTGTGTGTGTGTGTGTGTGAGAGAGAGAGAGGGAGAGAGAGAGAGACTTTTTGACTTTTAGAATCCTTTATTTTACAAATTTTGTTTTATAAACAGCATAAGGATTGTGCCTATAAAAAATTGGTAAAAAAGATAGATAAATAAATAAATAAATAAATAAATAAATAAGACATTTTAAGACATTATAGTTCTTTTTTAAAAAAAACATATATAGTTAATGTGCTTTTTTTCTTCTTTTTTTTTAGTTAAAATATGTGGCAAAGATGATTTCATCATCTTCTACTGAGCACAAGGTCTCCTCACAGCACCATATAGTTTTAAACATATTTATGTCCTTCATATTTTTGTAAAAATTTAAATTAATTAAAATTCTTGATTTGACAAGTCTGGAGAAGATCTTTTTGGGGTCACAGTCTGTGCTTTGTGCCAGCTTATTTTTTCTGCTTGTATAAATTGCCATCTTGGCTTGACCAATGGTAAAATTAATAAGCTGGCATTTGAACCTGTTTCTCCGGATGTATTTAAAACCAAGAATAAAAAGCTGATGAGTAAAATCTACATTCAGTGGTAAAAAAATGTGTTTTAAAAGGTTAAACAAAGGTGACAACCTGGAGCAATGTATAAAAGCATGGAAAACAGTTTCTCTCTGTGAACAGAAGGGGCATTCCTGTGTGATTTCAGGATTTAAAATGTAAAATCCTCCACTGGAGGTCAGCAGACTTTTTGGTTAATGGTGGTTTGTACAGTGCCCTCCACTCTGGTTTAAAATCATTATTAAAACACAGTTCAGTGCGCCATGGGGTGTCTACCCTCCCATTCAGTTTTTTCTTATTTAGGACCTTCACACAAGCTTTGTATAAAACCTTACCAGACACTGTCTCAAAGTTCATGTCTTCCTCACCCTTGAGCTCCAGGAGGGGGCCGCCATAACCCTCTAGGTCTGGAGTTATCGTCAGCTGTGGAAAAGGTTCCTCTTCTTTTTTTTTTTTTTTTTTGGATTTTTTTCCCCGATTTTCTCCCTAATTTAGTCGTGTCCAATTCCTCCCCGTCACTAGGGGGCTCCCACATTAAGGCTACTACTACCACTCAGCCGGGAGGGCCGAAGACTATCACGTGTTTCCTCCGAACCACGTGACGCCAGCCGACCGCATCTTTTCGAACTGCTCGCTCGCGCACCGTTGGGGGCGGCGTAACACACTCGGAGGACAGCGCTATCCACTCCCTCCGTTGCGCGAGCTCACAGACGCCCCTGATTGGCTGTAGAGCCGTGATTAATGTGGGAGCACTAAGTACCTCTCATCCCTCCCCTCTGAGAGAGCTCGGCCAATCAGCTCTCTCTCTAGACCTCCGGCTGCGAGAGGTTACAGCACCACCCGGGATTCGAACTAGCGATCTCCGGATGATAGGGCGAGCGCTTTAACCACTGCGCCACTCGGAGGCCCCAAAAGGTTCCTCTTCTATAGGATTGGTCTCGTTGTTTGTGTATTCCATCAGCTGAACGCGTTCCTCCGACGTTAGGGCGGTTCTCCAGCGATGTAGGAGTTGGTTGGCGACCCGTTGAGACCGAAGTCCCATCTGTGCTGCCAAGTCCTATGCTCGAGACAGGTCTGGTCCGGTGATGTTCACCAGCTGCCGGAGTGTCACGATCCCTGCGGAGATCAGGGTCTTGGATAGTGCTGGGGTGGTTGGACTAGAAATGTCCAGCTGCCCTCCACAGACTAGGGGCTCCTCCAGCAGCCAGTGTAATGTTCTGCTTCCTTTGTTTTGTTTTTTAAAAAAGGTCCAGATTTTAAAAAGTCTTTGATAAAATACTGGTAATCCAGTAGTGTCCAGTGCTGTGGGGTCCATTAAAAACAGAGTTCTGTCCAGCCCAAGTCCTCCCACCGTGCGTAGGAGTGTGTAGGCTGCTGCTCTCCATCCTTCATCACTAGTTCCGGTGAGAAGTCTCTGGATGAATTGCAGACGGAAGGCTGCAGTTCTGCTGGCTAGCTGCACCAGGCCCTGCCCTCCTTCCTCTTTCGGCAGGTGAAGAAGACTTTGTGATAGCGAGTGCAGTTTGTCCCAAAAAAAGTCTACCAGTAGGGCCTGTATGCTTGCTAGCAGGTTTGGTGGTGGGTCCATACATGCCAGTTTGTGCCACAGGGACGATGCTGCTAGGTTGTTGATGACCAGCACCCGTCCTCTAAGACATTTTTGGGACCAGCCACTTCCATCTGCTTAGTCTGCCTTTTATGTTTTCAACAATTCCATCCCAGTTTTTGTTTAAAAACTCAGCACTGCCCAGGTAGACACCCAAGTATTTAAAACCAGTCTTTTTCCACATTAAACCCCCTGGTAGTGTGGGCTGGTCGTCTCCCCATTCTCCCACTAAAATGGCTTCACTTTTAGTCCAGTTGATTTTAGCAGATGATAAAACCTTAAAATCTTCTAAAACATCAGTTAAAAGATTCACATCTGCCTGTGTGTTGACCATTACAGCTAGATCATCGGCATAAGCTGAAAGACAGGTTAAAATATTAAAATGAGGTATATTAAAACCAGAAAGCTGCTCTCTTAGTTTGCATAAAAGAGGTTCGATTGCTAAAGAATATAGCATGCCTGACAGAGAGCAGCCTTGTCTAATACCTCTGTGTACTTTAAAAGGGACACATAAACCACCATTAACCTTCAGTACACTCTCAATCTCACTTTACAATGTCTTTATCATTGTTATGAAATCTGGGTTGAACCCGAAGCTTTCCAGCACCTTCCAGTATTTGTGTTCAACCCGGTCGAAAGCTTTTTCCTGGTCCAACAAAATGAGACCGGTCTTTAAATCTAGCAGTCTAGAGACATCCATAGTATCACGGATTAAGTGTACATTATCAAAGATAGACCTACCCGGCACACAGTACGTCTGGTCGTGATGAATGACCTGCTCCAGTACCTTTGTCAGTCTTGAGGCTAATGCTTTTGAGAGTAGTTTGTAGTCAGTGCACAGCAGTGATACCGGGCGCCAGTTCGCTAGGTGCGTCAGGTCTCCCTTTTTTGGCAGTAAGGTCAGGACAGCCCTCCTGCAGCTCACCGGGAGCTTTCCTCCTTTCACGCTGTCCTGCAACACCTCTAGTTCATCCTGTCCTATTACTGACCAAAAAGTTTTATAGAACTCTACAGGGAGACCGTCTATACCTGGCGCCCGCCCGTTCTTCAGGCCTTGGAGAGCCTTCTGAATCTCTGGCAGTGTCAGTTCTGCCGCCATGTCAGTGGCAGCTTGTTCTGACAGCTTGGGCAGGTTTTTTAAGAAGGTTTCCTCCATTGCATGTGCTTCTGACCACTCACTACTGTACAGCTTTGAGTAGAAGCCATGTGTCTGCTTGCGAATCTCAGTGGGCTCTGATACGAGATCCCCTGACTCTGATCGCACAGCATGTATGATTCTTTTCTGTCCATTGTTTTGTTCCAGACCAAAAAATAACTTAGAAGGAGCATCCATTTCTGTTTAAACCGTGAGCGGACCAGCGCCCCCTGTGCTGCAGTGCCCAGTAGGTCGTTCATTAGGGATTTTTTGTTTTTCAGGAATTCAATATTTCCTCTGTTTTCTGTGGTCTCTAAACACTGGAGTTCTGCTATTTCGGTCTCTAGCGCTCTCATTGATCTAACAATGTCTTTTGTGACATTGAGTGTGTACTGTTGACAAAAAACATTTATTTGTGCTTTAGCTAGATCCCACCATTGCTGTAGAGAGCTAAAATCTGCTTTTTGTGATTTAAGACTGGTCCATAAAAAGGTAAAAGACTCAATAAAATTGGCATCTTCTAAAAGTAGGGTGTTAAAATGCCAGTAGGCTCTCTTAGGCTTGAGGTTTTTCCTACTGACAGTGCACTGCACCATGCTATGGTCGGAGATGCCTACTGGGACAATAAAACATTTAGTAAAATAAGACAGTTGATGTTTAAAACAATAAAATCGATCGAGTCTTGCCAGTGAAAGTGTGTTATCTATGGAATGGGCCCAGGTGTACTGTCTTTGTTCCTTGTTTAAGTTTCTCCATAAGTCACTTAAGTCCTGGGCCTCCATCATCTCCCACATGCGTTTACAGGAGGCCATGTGAGGTTCTCTATGGTTTCTGTCCAGGTTGTCAGTTGTGCAGTTAAAATCCCCACCCAGAATTAAAATGTCAGCAGAGTTACAGTCATTAATTATGCTGTTTAGTTTGTCTAAAAACATCATCCTCTCTACTGCCTTGGTGGGAGTATACACACAAATAAAAACAAAGACTTCATTTTCATAAAAAGTTCTCACTTTTAAAAGCCTCCCATTTAAAAATTCTTGTACTGTATAAGAGTTTGGTATAAAACTGAGAGCAAAGAGCAGTGCGACTCCACCACTCAGTGGTGTATTGTGGCTCAGGATCGCGAGCCCATCCCACTCTTTGGACCAGTCCGCTGCGTTCTTGGAGTCGCTGTGCGTCTCTTGAAGTAGAGCCACATCAACATGTTTGTTTTAATAGTTCGTATAGTTTGGCTCTTTTTTCACATGTTCTTGCCCCATTAATATTTAAACTCGCAATATTTACTTCACTCATTAAAAAGTATGTAGATAAAAAGACAGTCTTATATAAAAGAAAACATACCAATGTCCAGCATGGAGTAAAAATCATTCTAGAATTCCTCTTCAGCGAGTTCCTTGTTTATTTTGGTAATCCATTATTTTAGTCTAAAGATTTCAAGTTCAGCGAAAAGTTTTTGTCTCTTGTAATATTTGACGTCATGGACGAACTGTTTCTTGCTTGAGAAGTGGTCTTCTATTTTGATTTTTGAACCCCCTTTCGTCTTTTCTAAAAAAAACATGTATGGATTCCTCGCTATAGATGACTGGCATTCTTTCTTCCTCTGCGGTGAGAAGCAGCACAGAGTCTGAAATGTACCCATCGCTGTCTGACTCCGGTACGGGGTCTTTTTGGGGGAGTTTTTTTCCTCCTCCTTTATGATCTTTTTTCCTTTTTGGTGCTTTGAAGGAGGGCTCTTCCTCCATTTCTATGTCCGCCTCGTCCCCTTGTGACAGTGCGGCTGATGCTTCCAGTTGACAGCTCCTCACACTTGTACCCATCACCGAGAGCACAGGTAGCTCCAGCGCTGCACCCGAACCCTTTGTGACCTTATCGGCCGTGCTCGGCCTCTCCGGCGCCGGCTGGGTCACGTTGGGCTCCCCTCGGTCCGGTTTGGCCGAGCTCGTTGTTTCTGGTGTCGATGTAATTCCAGTAGACTCTTGGACTGCAGGCTGGGCTTGGGGTTCGGTCTCTATAGGCTCTGGGTCAGCAGCATTGCCGGGTTCCTCAGCAGACGGCCGAGCTGTAGTCGCAGGGGGAAACGGCCTCGCCCGGCACGGTCGCGCCGTGACCCGGTCGCTCAGAAGCACCAGGATCGCTCTGTCTTTCGGGACAAGCACGGACCAGATGTCCCATTGCACCACATTAAAAAAAACTTATATCAGTGTCTGAGGAGGCGAATATACTGTAGTCAAAATTTTCAATTCTGAATTTAAAAACAGCATTTAGCTCTTCTACGCCCTCTTTAAAAATCATAAAAACAACTCTCCTAAAAGATACCAGGTGTTTGTTCAGAGGGGATTTACAGCCCAGGGGGATTTTCTTTATAGGGGAGACCAGTCTTCCATATCTGGACAGTTCTGCTGTGATTACACTGTCAGGTATGAAGGGAGGGACATTGGACAGAACTATTTTCTTGGCTGGGGAGCTCAGGGGAGAAACCAGGATGTGCTCGTTATTAACACTGATTCCGTTCTGTACAAGTTTAGCCACTTTATCAACACTATTAACAAGCGTGACCACAGCGCTGTTCATGCGGGAAGCAGAGACGATGTTCTCATGTCCCACCACATCACCAACCGCTAACACACACTCCTCTAAACTCGCCGACACCACGCGCACACCGTGCCGGCGATTAAAAACTTTCAAAACGCTGTGTGTTCTGAGCCGCCATGCTCCAGCAACACACACGCGCACACACACACGCAAACACACTCAGTCGCGCGCGGGTGCGCGTGCGCACACACACGCACACACACACACAGGCACTCACACAAAAAAAGATAGATTTAGCCAAAAAGATGTTATAAATGGCGAAAAAAGGCAAAAAGAAAATTGGCAAAACGCCAATCGCTCTCACGCGCTCTACACGCCACACTCGCGTCCCTGCCGCACCGCGCATGCGCAGAGAGAGAGAGAGAGAGAGAGGAGTGTGTGTGTGTGTGTGTGTGTGTTAATTCTCTAACATTAGGTGAAACCAGATTATCAGTCTAGCTTTTTGTACAATTCATCCACAATGAATTAACTAATGAACTTTTTTTTAAACATTCCTTGACATTGTATTAGTTATTTGATATACTAATATACTACTACTATAGAGACTTATACTACTACTACTACTACTACTACTACTACTAATATGCTAAGTGAGGATATGTTTTAATTGAACAAACAGCATCATGAAGCCCATGGGACACATCAGACAGGTCTGGGATAAAGTTGTGAAAAAGTTTAAAGCAGGGTTAGGATATAAAAAAATATCCCAAGCTTTGAACATCTCACAGAGCACTGCGCAATCCCTCATCTGAAAATGAAAAGAGTATGGCACAACTACAAATCTTTCAAGACATGAACATCTACCTACACTGACAAGGAGCTTGCTAATCAGAGAAGCAGCCAAGAGGCCCATGGTCACTCGGGAGGAGCTGAGGATAACTATTAGCTGTGCACTCCGCAAATATCGCCTTAATGGAAAAGTGGGAAAAAGAAACTCAATACTGAAAGAAAGCCATAAGTATGGAATAAAATCACTGTCAATAATAATTGTGCGTAAAAAAAAAGATTTGTGTGTAATTCTGTGTTTTGTCCAAGTTGGATTCCAAAATCTACGGCCATGACAGCTTACAGATACAATATTTATTGTGTTTGTTAGAGTACAACACTGAAATACACAACTCTGACCGTTTACAGACACAAAACTGTTTTTTACAACTCCTCTAACAAACACACAAAATATCGTATCTGTAAGCTGTCGTGGCCGTAGATTTTGGAATCCAACTCGGATAAAACACAGAATTACACACAAATTTTTTTTTTATACACGATTATTTTTGACAGTGATTTTATTCCATATATAAGAAGTCCCATTTGCAGTCTGTGACAAGACATTTGGGGATACAGCAAACGTTTGGAAAAAAAAGGTGCTCTGGTCAAATGAGACCAAAATTTAACTTTTTGGCCTAAATGCAAAATTACATGCACATCACCCTCAACACACATTCCCACTGTGAAACATGGTGGCGGCAGCACCAGGGACAGGGAAGCTGATCAGAGTTGATGGGAAGATGGATGGAGCCAAACACAGGGCATTCTTAGAATAAAACTTGTTAGAATCTGTAAAAGACTTGAGACTGAGGTGGAGGTTCACCTTCCAGTAGCACAACAAGCCTAAACACAAACCATTCAAAACCATTAACCAACAAAATGGTTTAGATCAATAATATTCATGTGTTAGAAAGTCCAGACCTAAATCCAGTTGAGAATCTGTGGAAAGACTTGAGATTTGCAAAGAAGAATGGGTAAAAATACATTCCTCAATAAACCTGCAGCTGTAATAGCAAAGGAAGGTGGTTCTACAAAGTATTGTCTCGGGAGGCTGAATAAAAATGCATGCCGCGCTTTTAAGCTATTTATTTGTAAGAAGATTTGTCACATAAAGTTCAAGGGGTATGAATACTTTTGCAAGGAACTGTACAGTGACAAATGTGTGTGTGTGTGTGTGTGTGTGTGTGTGTGTGTGTGTGTGTGTGTGTGTGTGTGTGTGTGTGTGTGTGTGCTAGAATATTGCTATGGGCCAATGTTGTGTTTATTGTCATTAGCAACCACATCTGGTTCACTAGTGATATAGCTTGTAATATGTTTAGTTCTGGGAAAACGTGATACAGTAGTTTGCAGCACTACACACATGAATTCCACCACTGGTGCACAGTGCGTGTCCTGTAGAAAGTTCTGCTGTGCTTTGTGTTTATTTTGTTGTACTAAGCCGTATTTATGTTTTTTTTCCCTCCTAATTAATACACACACTAACATTCTACATATGCTGCATCTGCATCACACTGTACACATAACTGCAGAAACAACACTGTTCATATCACACCCCATCTGTGTTTATAATAATTCATAATCAATTATAATCCAGGGTTACCAAAATGTGGAGTACCCTTGTGATTCTGGAGGCTCTCATCATACCATCTAAGGAAGTTTTTCCTTGCGACGGTTGCCTCAGGCTCCCTAGGGATGATTTTGTCTAACACCTAGAAATTTTTGCAAGGTTTTTTGTTACTTATGTTCTGTAAAGGTGCGTTGAAACACTGTTAATTGTGCTATACAAATAAGATGAATTAATTTAATTTAATTGAACTGAAGTTATGTGTAAATCATCATGTTTATTATGAATTATGGATTGGCTTACTTTGCCTCCCTGTTCTTTGAGGTCTGGTTGGAACTGTAACGAAGATTCTTGGTTTGCCCATTAAAATGATGGAACATGCTCAGCTTACTTATGTCTTGTCTCTTGTGTGATCAGCTATCAGCTTTGCCCATTACAGCTTCTCACTATACAGTATATACAGTATATATTATTTTCAGGGTGTTCAAACGGTGATTAGTTCAAATGGTCTAACAGTGATAACAATAATCTCTTACACATTTCATTACTGTTATTAGTGTCAGCAACATTGAGATATTTTACCACTACTTTCAGAAACCACAACAGCTCTCTCTCTCTCTCTCTCTCTCTCTCTCTCTCTCTCGCTCGCTCTCTGTACTTCCTCTTTTTATCACACTGTGTTTAAACACTTGCTATAGGGGACAAAAAATAAGCTTCACACCTCTGTTAAATGCTAGTACGTTACATTTTTCATCTCTTTAATGTTATGCAGAAAATAAAAAATACTGGCAGCAGTGACAAAAATGGTAGTGAATTGTGCTACTTTAGAATTTAACACCTATTGTTAGAGACAAGAAATAAGACAGGACATAAGCGCTTACAATAATTAATTACAAAAAAACTGAAAACCAATAAGGAGCAATAAATGTTAAGATAGAAGTCCCACAAAATTGTAGCAAAACAGCATAATTAATGTAACAGAAAAGCCACAACAACATCCACTTTAAATGAACAAACTTGACTAGGTTATCAACTGATTTGTAATGTTAAGAAGATATTTTTTCTAACTGCCTTAATGAGAAAGATAGGAATTTCTACAATGGAGTACACTATAAAATATGCAAATAAAACCTCCTATAGGCAATGTCCACATTACAAGCCTGAAGTGACACATATTTTTTTTATACTCTAATGTGACACACATCCAATTTTCTTAGGGCTGTATGAATGACAAATAATTTTTTTAGCTTCCATGCCACACCGCAGTAATTGCTGCAAAAGGGGCCCAAACCAAGTACTGAGTACATACTGTGAGGTCCAATATTGTTCTATGTACAATCCTTGTTTTATTAATTCCATGTAATATACTAATTTTCTTAGATTGTGAATTGGGGGTTTTCATGAGCTCTCTTACTCACTATACCCCTTAATCATGTATTAAGGGTCACGGGGGGCCTGGAGGCAATCCCAGGAGACTTAGGGCACATGGCAGGGTACACCTTGGACACGGTGCCAATCCATCGCAGGGCACAGACACACACTCACTCATTCACACACTACGGGCAATTTGGGAACGCCAATTTGGGAAAGCCTAACCTACATGGATCCTCATGGGAGGAAACCGGAGTATCCAGATCCACCAAGCACGGGGAGAACATGCAAACTCCATGCACACAGAGTATATATTACAGAGACAGGAATCGAGCCTGGCCGGGGATCGAACCCGGACCCTGGCAGTGCAAGGCGACAGTGCTAACCACTACACCACCGTGCCGCCGGTTTGCATGAGCTGTACGCCATAATCATCCCAAATCATGACTTGAACAATCTTGTTTTGCATGTAATGAGTCTATCTCATATATTAGTGTTACCTTTTAAGTTGCATTACTGAAATAAATGAACTTTTGTGCGATATTCAAATATTTCGAGTTTTACCTGTATATACTGCATATACAGAACAAAAATCTAAACACAACACTTTTGTTTTTGCTCCCTTTTTTATTAGATGAACTCAAAGATCTGAAACATTTTCTACATACACAAAATAACCATATTTCTCAAATATTGTTCACAAATCTGTCAGAATCTGTGTTAGTGAGCACTTCTCCTTGCCAAGATAATCCATCCCACCTCACAGGTGTGCCATACCAAAATGCTGATTGGACAGCATGATTATTGCACAGGTGTGCCATGCAGTTTTGTTTCATTGGGAGGTCTGGGGACTCAGAAAACCAGTTAATATCTGGTGTGATCACCATTTGCGTCATGCAGTGCAACACATCTCCTTCGCATAGAGTTGATCAGGTTGTGGATTGTGGACTGTGGAATGTTGGTCCACTCCTCTTCAATGGCTGTGCGAAGTTGCTGGATATTGGCAGGAACTGGAACACGCTGTCGTATATACCGATCCAGAGCATCCCAAACATGCTCAATGGGTGACATGTCCGGTAAGTATGCTGGCCATGCAAAACCTGGGATGTTTTCAGCTTCCAAGAATTGTGTACAGATCCTTGCAATATGGGGTCATGCATTATCATGCGGCAACATGAGGTGATGTTGGATGTATGGCACAACAATGGGCCTCAGGATCTCGTCAGGGTATCTCTGTGCATTCAAAATGCCATCAATAAAATGCACCTGTGTTCTTCGTCAATAACTTATGCCTGCCCATACCATAACCACACCACCACCATGGGCCACTCGAGCCACAACATTGACATCAGAAAACCGCTCACCCACACACCGCCAAACACACTGTCTGCCATCTGCCCTAAAAAGTGTAAACTGGGATTAATCCATGAAGAGAACACCTTTCCAACGTGCCAGACACCATCGCATGTGAGCATTGAGTACACCCATAGATGGAAATGTACAAATTGAGCACAATTAGTCATTTTCCTTCCCCTTTGTCATGTGACTCATTAGTGTTACACTGTCTCAGGTGTCACCAGATAGCAGGTGAGTTAAATTTGTATAAAAGCTCTTCCACTCTCTCAACCTGGCCACTGAAAGTTCAACTTGGCACCTCATGGCAAACAACTTTCAGAAGACCTGAAAAAAACAATTTGTTGCTTTACATAAAGATGGCCTAGGCTATAAGAAGATCCAACACTCTGCAACTGTGCTGAGATGTGCTTGGCAATGGCCAAGACCATCCAACACTTTAAGAGGACAGGTTCTTCTCAGAACAGGCCTTGCACGTTCTCAGCATCAGATCCAAAGATTGGCTTTGGAAAACAAACGGATGAGTGCATCCAGCATTGCTGCTGAGATTGAAGGGATGGGACGTCAGCCTGTCAGTGCTCAGACCGTACGCCACACACTGCATCAAATTGCTCTGCATGGTTGTCGTCCTAGAAGGAAGCCTCTTCTAAAGATGATGCACAAGAAAGCTCGCAAACAATTTGCTGCAGACATGCAAACTAAGGACCAGGATTACTGGAACCATGTCGTGTGGTCTGATGAGACCAAGATAAACCTATTTGGTTCAGATGGTGTCAAGCATGTGTGGCGGCAACCAGGTGAGGAGTACAAAGACAAGTGTGTCTTGCCTACCGGCAAACATGGTGGTGGGAGTGTCATGATCTGGGGCTGCATGAGTGCTGCTGGCATTGGGGAGCTAAAGTTCATTGAGGGAAACATGAATTGTAACATGTACTGTGACATACTGAAGCAGAGCATGATCCCCTCCCTCCGGAAACTGGGCCGCAGAGCAGAGTTCCAGCATGATAATGACCCCAAACTCACCTCCAAGATGACCACTGGCTTGCTAAAGAGGCTGAGGGTAAAGGTGATGGACTGGCCAAGCATGTCTCCAGACCTAAACCCCATAGAACACCTCTGGGGCATCCTGAAAAGGAAGGTGGAGGAGATACAAGGTATCAAATGTCCACCACCTCTGTGATGTTGTGATGGAGGAGTGGAAGAGGATTCCAGTGGCAACCTGTGAAGCTCTGGTGAACTCCATGGGCAAGAGAATTCAAGCCATGCTGGAAAATGATGGTGGCCACACAAAATATTGACATTTCACTGTCGCGGGTGACGCGGGGCGAGACGAATCCAAGCGCAGATGAATGACTGCAGCGTTAATCGGAGGGGGCGTGGTCGGAGTGTGGATGCACGGGTCAAAAGCCGGGGGATCAGTCAGCGGAGCGTAAAAGCCAAATCGCAAACGAGAGCCGTAGTGGAGGGGAGAAGCGCGAGATCGGAAACCGGGAAATCAAGCAGCGAAGCGAGCAGTTTAAACAAAACGTAAAACGAGAGCCGTGGTCAAAGGAAGCGCGAGATCAAAGCCGGGAAATCAAAATAAACTTGGCAACGTGAAGACGATGAAACAAAACGCGAGAGAATCAAGGCAAAAAAAACACTCAATAATCCAGCGATTTAAGCAGCGCGCAGTGCGTGCTTAAATCACTGGAGTAATCAATGGATGAGATGAGAGACAGGTGCGCAGACGGGGAGGAAACGGGGGCGTGGGAGCGGATACGTGACGGACAGGGAAAACATGAGCACATGGAGAAGTGACAGCGTGGGAAAAAATAAATAAATAAATAAACAGGCCGTGGAAGGACGTGACACATGACATTTCACGTTTTCACTTAGGGGTGTACTCACTTCTGTTGCCAGGGGTTCAGCTATTATTGGCTGTATTTTTAGTTATTTAGAGGGGACAATAAATTTACACTGCTATACAAACTTTACACTGACTACTTTTTATTGTGTCAAAGAGTCTTTTATGCAGTGTTGTCCTTTGATAAGATGTGAGGGGTGTACTCACTTTTGTGACATACTGTGTATGTGTGTCATCAGTCAGCAAAAGAGATTTCATAGCAGTGCTAGCAATAGCTTCTAAAACAACTAAAGCAAGGTACCTGGCATTTTGTCTGCTAGACCTCAACAAATACTTGCTAACCTCTTGCCATCATCCAGAGCAAAATTACAAGCATATTATTGCTAAAATCGCATCTAGTGTTTGAAATGAATGAATGAATGAATGAGTGGTTGAGTAAATATGACATATTTTAACACAGATGGCATGAACAAAGATGTACCGATGTGTGCATGGATGTATCCCAGGGGACAGGCACATCCACATGAAAGTCAGATATAAGTCACTTGTAATAATGAAAGTGAACTGTCGTGACATGTAAATCCAGTCTGACCAAAAAAATGTCATTTGAACAATGTGGTTTGTAATGTGAACATAGCCTTATACACTTCCAATTCCATGTTCCCACTGTCTCTTACAAGAATCTTCCCATTCCTTTCTGTTCATGGACGTATACTTGGCTGTATAATAGCACAAGTATAGCAACTATCTTATTTGTAAAACTTTTTAAAAAATAAAATGATTGGAAAAGGGTTGTGCTGTTAAGAGATTTGTTTATATTCATAACATACATTTAATTGAAAAATAAAGAAATTATTTAACCAGCTAAAACTAACTTGACTCAGCTGCTCCCAAACAATATCTTACTGTTGCTTTTTAAAAGGCTAAGCAAGCTCTTAGCTAGCTAACACAGTTAGCAATAATTACTAGCTTAAGAACTTGTTTTGCTAATTTTAGCAGGTGGAATAGCTTACTGTATATGCTATGGCTACAAAACAATCAAAGAAGCTATTCTGGGAAATTAGCATAACTTTACCTTTTGGTGGAATCTGTGTGGACTGAGGCAGTGAAGCAGGCTGCTGTCCAGAAAAGAGTTATACTGTACCTTGTTACACAGAAATGCATATAGTATGAACAGTTTGCTTAGTAAAGAGTTGTTTAAACTGCAACAGAAAAATTAGCCCACAATCATCAGTAGGCTAAGATATTAATGAATAGCGACTGGACTTGTAAAGTGATGGATGTTTGAATTTCCACTGCGCTATGCTGATAAGATCTATTGTTATTGATTAACCGACCACAGATACTGTTGATTTACATGCAAGAGAGGAATATTTAACAGTATTAAATCCACTGTAGGTTAACAAATTAGAACATCTGATTCAGGATTTAGTCTGCCCAAGAATGTTACCACTTCTCCTAAAGCTATTTCTTTGATGACTCGCATTTGTACTGTGGATATCATGCACATAATAGACATTTATAAGTGGTGAATTTTATTTTGCTGCTCATAATAAATTCTAATAACTGTTAAATGTATGCATCTCTCTCTCTCTCTCTCTCTCTCTCTCTCTCTCTCTCTCACTAGTGTGATGATTCTTTAAAACCAAGAAGTTCAGGGGCTTTAACACAGACACGTCTCATTCAGTCAGTCATCAGTAGGACATGATGGAGCTCCGTCCACTCTGTGTGATGCTCTGTGAGTAAATGACACCAGGTTCTGTGTGATTATTATTATTAATATATGTTGTCTTTAGTTTAGAGTGAACATAATAAACCCTAAAATTTTAAATCCTAAATAAATACTGAATACTATAAAATAACTTATTTTTAATGAATGTTCTTGACAGATGTGAGAGACTACCACGCAAGTGCATTTGGTTAATTTAATACAGTAAATATTTAATTGTTTACTCATAAGATGGATTGTGTGGAAAGTAAACACACCACAAAACTCAGAATGCACTGAACAGAGAAAAAGAGAAAAATCCATCTTATGAGTAAAATATTAAATGGTTACTAAAAATAACTTAAAAATAAGTTACTTTATGGTATTCAGTATTTATTGCGGATTTTAAATTTTATGGTTTATACTGTATGTAGAATATTCTACCATTTTATGGTGATACCTTCTCTACTCTAACATCTGTAAAGTGAATGAATTTGGTCTCTCAGCAGTCTCAACATGTGATAGGAGACTGTGTGAAGCACATATATAATCTTATATATAGTCTATCTGATTTTCTAAATGAAAAACATTTAGATGTATAGAAACTCTGCCTTCTACTTTTCATTCTGATTGTTTTGATTCATACACACTTCACACTGGTGGATCATAACAAGGTTGTAAGTATTTATTCAAAATGCCAATAGAAGAAACAAGAGCAAGAGATAAAAACTACTGAATAGGCAATTTATTGAAAACTGCATTTAAATTCAAACAGGCTGGTCCACCAGCACACAATGTGAATACTTTGAATATTTCTCCCTGTCTTAGGACTTTGTTGGAGTGTATAAATAAGAGACCACTGCAGCATAATTAGTTTATTATGTTTTTTTTGTACAGGTGCATGTATTGGTGAGATGAACAGTTTTGTTTCATTAGAATAACCCAATATCATGCAGTATTTGCAGATCTTTAAGAACTTAAATAAAACAAATTGCAAATAATTTTTAAAACCAATTGTGTTAAATAACATTAAGAAATCAGTATTTCTATTTCTATAAACATTCCAGAAGTTTTCTGGAGTGAATTGCAGGTATCTCTTTATATATACAGTATATTATATATTATAATAATATATTATATATATTACTATAACATAAAGAGTGTGAAAATAGTTAACAAGTCATATTATATTTCCATGCTGATGAAAAAAATGGATTTTAATTGGTCACAAGGTGTTGATTAATTTGTCTTCAACTGCAGCTGTGACAATAGCGCTGATTGCAATACAAAGCACAGATTTATATAAATGCAGTCACTATCATGTGTTTATACAGTGACTTGTAAATTGTATAGTCAACATAACCATGTTATTATAACAGAATCATAATATTTGTGCTGATGGTTTCTGTGCTGAGATGTTTACAGATTATGAAACATTTGTGGAGTCTTATGTATCAGTGCTTTCTTCATAGAAAAGCTTTAATTCACTGCAATTGGAAAGCAAAGTAGATTAAGACTGAATTTTCTCTGTAACATTCTAACATGTTTGCATCTGTTTTATTTTGCACTGCAAGTGTGAAGAACAGATGCTATTAAAAGAGAACAGCTGATTTTAGTTGCTATGCCGTTAATGACAACTAATTTGCAGTTTGTGTTTTGTGGTTGTCACACAACATTAAACATGACTATAAATGGTAAACCATTGTGGCAGGTTCTTGAATAAAGCATTCTAACTGCTGGTATATTGCTGTGGAATAAGAGGAATTCATTTACATAAGGCCAAAAACGAACCTATGAATCAAGATTTACAAGTATTTATACTTATTAAAAAGAGAACGAAAATGTTTAGAAGTGAGAAGTTTATTATTATTTTCAAATTTGTGACAGTAATATAAAATCACTTCTAACTATCAGCCCTAGATATTGTGTCACATTATGTTTTTGATAAAAACATTTCTGAATAGCTGTAGATGTACAAAAATGAACAAAAAATCTTTACACACTCATATACACTAGTATATCTTGGTGGAAGAGCTCAGATTTCTCCTCTGAGTATGCTCCCATGTTCTCTTTGAAATTATCAAGATGATCATCAAGGACATGGACCTTCAGGGATATCCTGCATCCAATGTTGCTATAGTTCTTAACCAGTATATTAATGTAGATGATTAAACACAGATTGTCCTTTGCAGTTATTCAGTAACATGCCTACATGTTTGCCTCTGTATTTTTCACAAGTGTGATCTGTTAAAAGAGAACAACTGCTTTTAGTTGCTATGCCTTGAATCCTAATAACTAATTTGTAGTTTGTTTTGTTGTTGTCTCATAACATTATGTTGTAAACGTATAGAAAATGACAATTAGTCCTTACAAACCATTGTCAGAGTTCTTCACCTGAGCTTCAACCAGTTCCATATCATTTTTGGCCCTGTGATTGCCAACAAGCCCCAACCACTGTGAAAAGACTGTTTTTCCTTAGTACTAAGCCTTTGCGAGAATTTTGTGCACTCCAGAATCTTCTTTATTTGTGGTGAAATCAACACACCAGATTTAACCTTAAGACAGATTAGGGATGAAGTCTCAAAGGAACTTGCAGTCTGCAGACTCCTTATCAAGAGCTGTGACAAATTGTTTCATATGACCCAATTTTATGTGCAATCGTGGTGATTTCTGGGGTTTTACTAGTGGCTCACACTTGATGTGATCAAGTGTCAGAGAACTCATCAGAGAACTCAAACCATTGTGGCCAGTGCTTCCTGTAATAGTCCTCTGCATTGTGCCTGCTGTCTCTAAAATAAAGTCAGTAGTGGTCAGGAATGCCATTTTGAAGTCACAATGACCTAGTCAGGGATTCTAGCAGGGATGCCTTTATATTCCTCCATGAGGTACACCAAATGTGCCAGGGGAAGAGAAGGTTACTTATTCCTGTTATGGAGCAGCACAGCTGTGAGGATTCTGGATGAGCTAAAAATTAAGAGGTGCCACTTGTTTGTGTTATAAGCAATTCCAACTGCTTCACAGAGACCAGATATCTTGTGGCAGAAGCAGAGCCCATCTTGATGAGTAAAAAAGCTTTAAAAATGTGAGTGACACTACCTCCGACTTTCACTACCAACTCACACACTTTCACCAAACAAATCCCTGTCCTTAAGCGTAGATGTCTAAGTTAGACAGTCAACTTTGTTAGATCTATGATCTAGTCATTAAGGTATTTGCTTAGTGTAGCGTGGGTTGCTCTTACCAGCTGCACTTCTTAAACTATAATCTTCAATGCCCTTCTCCTCTTCTGATTTGCTGCTTTCGTCTGTAAAGGACTGAGTTTACTTTGGCAAAGTGGGTACAGGGAGCTCAGGGGGGCGTTGGAGGCGATGTATGATGGAAGGACCTTCTACCCTGATCACAAAAGCAAAGTTTGAAGAGAAAAAATATGGTCCTTCACATTTACTTTAGGTGTCAGCAAAATGGCCAGGACCATGAAAAAGTAAATATTTTGTAACATGATAATCAACTATGGAATAGTTACAGTAAATCCAGCTTACATATCATTGTTTTCTTACAACAGCAATACATGTAATGTACATGTACTTCATCTGTGATCTTTCTCTGTGATCTGTTTCTCTCTCTACTTGTAGGGCTGATGGGACTCGTCCACTGCATACTCACAGGTGATTCTCGTAATCTTTTTTTCCCCTTCCTTTAAATTGAAACGAATCAATTAATAGATGATTAACACAATTGAGCCAAATTAGTAAACTCATATGTAATAATATACATATTTTTAATTTAAGTTTATTTCACCCTTAAATGTAATTAATATTAAATGTTCATTAATAAATCAGATTAACACAGATTTAGTGACAACTGAGACCAACAGCTTTTATTATATAAACACATACACAGAGAGAACCACCAGTCTGTCATGTTTGTTGTTCGGCTTCCTTGCTAGCATTTTATAAATAGTTTATTTATTTACACGGTTACATGGTTTCTTTCATCAGGTATTTTAGTAACACCTTTTTCACTCTTAATGTCAGTGAAGATGGAGCTCTCATTTAAGTTGTGTCTACAGTGATGAGTATATATTATGTGTGTGTATATATATATACACGCACACAGTATATATTCTGTTTTTGTGTTTAAAGAAGTTGACAACAATCAAGATTTAGAGTAACACAAAGAAGGTGAGATTGTGATTGTGTGTGTGTATCATGTGTATTATATATATATATATATATATATATATATATATATATGGGTCATTATAGAATTGTGGGTACATTTCAACTAGAGAAAAAAAATAAGATTTGTTTTTTGTTAAACTTTTTTTATTTTCATAGAACACCCTTCAAATTTAACATTTTCAGTATTTGCTGAGCTTAAACTTGTAAGATTTAAAATATTAATTCTAAAAATCAATGTACAAACAAAAAAATCTGTCAACTCTGTTATAGACAAAATGAGCCAAATATATACAGTTAACAAATGTGACAATTTAAAACCCGGTCTTCCCTAAGAGAACATCTGTCTTTTCATCCATTAATTCAACTTTAGGCCTAATAAGTTCAACACAATTAACTGAAACGTTGCCACCCTCGTTTGCATTTTCTCTAAGCAAAGCTTTAAAAATATATGAAATTCTGTAATTTTTCACGTAGTAACAGTACTAGTTAGGCTGATCAGCATCTGATCAATTTACTAACAATAAAACATAGATAACGATTTTTTTAAAAGCAAAACCTTAAACAGAGTTGACATTGATGATAACAGAGTTGATATCAATAACAGAGTTGACCACCCATAGTTAAAAGACCAACTTTAAAAGACCAGACTTTATATCTTCCTATCTGCTTTCGTGTTTTTGATCGAGGGGAATCAGACACACAAGACAGTTTCTGGAGGTGTTTTTGGTATTTTCGGACAGCAGTTGTTCTTTATCAAAATTTAAAAATTTTCAATTTCTCTGTATAATTTTATACAGGTTTTCCCGTATTCATTTTCTTCGTCCTGACCGCCTTTGTCTGAAACAATTAAAAAAAATAATTTTAAAGTTCATTTTAAATTATCCTATTTAAATTAATAAATTTTTAGTTCACTATGCACGTTTTTATGGGCATATACTGTAAAACACAAAGCTCTTAATTCAAGGAATGGCAGTTTGATATAATTTTAGATTTACTTTGAAGTCATATGTTTACTTTTGTATTTATAAACATTAGAGCAAAAAAGGTTTATATTTTGAGTAATGGATGAGAACAAAAACCGCACATTAGGGGCAATGTCTATACAGTTCCAAAGTTACATAGCGCATTATGTTGTTTATTAATTAAAATGTGCAAACAAAACATGCATGTACAAATTATAGAGAAGATGAAACATCTTGGGTCTTCCCTTGCATACTATAATGTTGACAATCCTAACAAAAAACTTAACTTTCCTCAATCTCTCTATGTCTTACCACACATACAGTACAATTATACCTGTTGTTACCTGGATATCTGATTTAGGACTTTATGGTATCATCATGTTGTTGCCTTTTTGCTCTGCACCCCTGCACGGGTTTAAAATATGTGTTTAAATTTACTGAAGCAGGTTTTTTTTTTTTATTAACATGTAATACAATGTAATGAAAAAAAAAAACTTAACTGCATGCCTGAAAGTTTCTTCCAAATTCTATTTTAAACCAAAAGTAACACACTACAGCCACATTCCTTGACTTTCAAATAAAAGTAAACTAAAAAAAACATGGAAAAATGCCTTTTGCAGTCTAAACTTCACAAAACAAAGAAAAGAGTACAAAATAATAATAATAATAATAATAATAAAACAGCTCGAGAGCAGCTTCTCATAATCAGGGAATCATGTTGAATTTGTATTCAAAGTGCTGAAACATGGCAAAATGCCTATATCAGTCTAAACTGCACAAAACAAGGCAAAAAAAAGATAATATAAAAAAACATAATAATAATAAGAAGAAGAAGAAGAAGAAGAAGAAGAAGAAGACTGATAATAATAATGAACATCAATAATAAACACAGGGAGACCTTTCAGGCGAGTTTTCATTCAGTGAGAGACATTTGTGACCACATTTGTGGCTTTTCAGACTTCAACATTTGAAGTCTGAAAACAGCTCCCAAAAGCAAAGTATTAGCAGAAGTGAAGTCTTAAGGGACTGTACCCTTGCAGAGTAGTGAGTGCCCAGTTCCATGAACACCTTCTCAATCACCTCAAAAGTGTACTTCAGATTTTTTTGGTACTGAAAATCCAAGGCAAACAGCAGATTGCAGATCTGGAGCATCTTGCAAGACAATCTCTTCCTCCAACACAAGAGTAAAGTTTATGACACTGGTCAAAGTGGTAGGGGAGTCATCATCTTCAATCACAATAGAACTCCCACTTTCATCCCCCCGGTCTGTCCATCATCAGGAAATATTCAATAGTCTTTTTACTTACAGTAATTGTCTAAGACTCAACTAGATCCATCTATACTCGATGCACATTTAATAAAATGGAGGAAAAGGTAAACTAGTAAACTAGTAAGGTTATACCTAGCATTTTCTTTTGCCATGACTTCATACTTCGTTCTTAAAATCATAAAAAATACTGCATTGTAAATGTTTATTTACATGAAATGGCAAAGTTTGAGGTCTTGTGATGAAGTTTGGAAATATGTTTATCCATGAGGATATTGAGAGAATGTGCTCTGAAACGTTAAATGCAAAGATTACAAACACATTCGTGGAGCAAATACTGCATACTGCATGAATATCAAGTTTCGAAGAGATATTAGGAATGTAACCAGTTTTTCTAGACTTGTCTTATTATTCTCCAGTCTCTTTGGCTGTAGGTAATAAGCGGGCTACAGTTAAGTTTGCAACAACTTATTTTATTTATACAAACTGCTCACATGTGCTTATCTCACACCGTGTCACACTCTCACCTGTCCCATGGGAAACCCAAGGCAGGTAACTTGTTAGTTCCTCTTAATATAATCAACATAACCAGTAAATCAAATATCACACATGCAGGGATATAGAGAAAATAATCATGTGCTGTAAATAATAATTAAATAATATTCAACTCTAAATTAAAACAATTAAATAAATACTTCATGATATGCAACACCTGTAATAAATAACAAATCAATGCAGTAAACTTAAAATAATACAAAACATATTGTTTGTAAGAACTAAGGTTACCTGAAGACTTCCAACTTTTTCACTGTCTCACGTTAAATAAACAATTGCAAAATGTATCCCCAATTCTAGAATGACCCATATATGTGAGATTGTGATTGTGTGTGTGTGTAATGTGTCTGTGTGTATATATATATACACACACGTGGACAAAATTGTTGGTACCCTTCGGTCAATGAAAGAAAAACTCATAATGGTCACAGAAATAACTTTAATCTCACATGAGATTAAAACATGTATTACATAATAAGTAATAATTTTCAAAAATTCTATGAATGTTAACCAATGAAAGTCAGACATTGCTTTTCAACCATGCTTCAACAGAATTATAAAAAATAAAAAAAAAAACTCAACAGGCCAACACGCCAACAGGCCTAGACAAAAATTATGGTACCCCTAGAAAATACTGAAAATAATGTGACCAAAGGGACAAGGTGTGTCCACTAATTAGTATCACAGGTGTCTACAGTCTATAATCAGTCAGTGGGCCTATATATAGGGCTCCAGGTAGTCACTGTGTGGTTTGCTGACATGGTATGTACCACACTCAACATGGACCAGAGGAAGTGAAGGAAAGAGTTGTCTCAGGAGATTCGAAAGAAAATTATAGACAAGCATGTTAAAGGTAAAGGCTATAAGACCATTTCCAAGCAGCTAGATGTTCCTGTGACTACAGTTGCACATATTATTCAGAAATTTAAGATCCATGGGACTGTAGCCAACCTCCCTGGACATGGCCGCAGGAGGAAAATTGATGACAAATCAAAGAGGCGGATAATCTGAATGGTAACAAAAGAGCCCAGAAAGACTTCTAAAGAGATCCAAGGTGAACTTCATGCTCAAGGAACATCCGTGTCAGATCGCTCCATCCGTCGTTGTTTGAGCCAAAGTGGACTACATGGGAGACGACCAAGGAGGACACCATTGTTGAAAACAAATCATAAAAAAGCCAGACTGGAATATGCCAAACTACATGTTGACAAGCCACAAAGCTTCTGGGAGAATGTCCTTGTCATGGGTCTAGCTGGTGGTGCTGGCTAGACCCGGCTGATGGTGTGGTTGCCGTGGGCATATGGGTAGGCATGAAGGTAGAGGGGTGTTGCAAACAGAAAGTCTTTATTTAACAGAACTCAAAAACAGACACAAACAAACAAAGGAACCAAAACAACAAACTCAAACTAAAACTAGGGCTCAGGAAAAACAGGGACGGCGCGCCAACACAGGGACAAGAGCTGACATGGGAGCCAGGAACCGACAGGGAACGGCACGCCAACACAGGGACAAGAGCTGACATGGGAGCCAGGAGCTGACAGGGAACCAGGAGCTGACACAGGGAACCAGGAGCTGACACAGGGAACCGACAAAGAGAACTGTGGATGAGGAAACATGGAGCTGAAGCTAACTAAGACACATAGGGGAACTAGAGACTGGAGAGACCGGGCTAGACAGGACTGGAGACAGGAGACTAGAGAGACAGGAGACTAGAGAGACAGGAGACTAGAGAGACAGGAGACTAGAGACAGGACTGGAGATGGAACAGGCTGGGTTAGTGGTTAGTTGGGTTAGTAGCTACATGGAATGCTGGGGACACTGGATGCTGGCCTAACCAGGTTAGTATCTAAAGGGGTTAGTGGCTAACCGGGTTAGTACTGACCTAATGGTGGGGAACTGAACACAAAGGCAAAGCACACATGAGGCTACTCCAAACTAGCGGCTAACCTACTAGCGACCAGAACCACTAGCAGTCAATCCCCCTAGAGGCTAGCCTACAGGAGGCTAACCCTACTAAGGGCTAACCCTACTAGCAATTAAGGCCTACTAGCGGCTAACCCTGCTAGCGGCTAGGCCTGCATGTGGCTACACAAAACTAAACAAAGAATTAAACCAGAAGACAGAACAGTACTTACACAGGACACAGGAGGAGACAGCCTAGCTAAACATGAAACAGGGCAGCTCCATGAATCCATCAACACAAGGAACATAAGGAGAACAAACAGTAGAGCCCTAGACAAACAAAGGTAAAACAATATAACTAAAATATAAACTTAAACAAAAAGGAATGCCCACATGACGGTAGTTACAAAAACAAACAAACCTACAGACAAACAGGCAAATAGACAAACAATGCTCGACCCAGTTTCCCAGAACAGACTGCTATTTATAGAAGCTTTAATGAGGCACCTCAGTCCAGGTGAGCATTCATCATCTGACTGAGGTGCCTTCTGGGAAACTGAGTCAACCAACAAGAACTACTCAAGACCGACAGACATAAACAGTGACCTCTAGTGGAGGTTCCTAACAGTCCTATGGACAGATGAGACAAAAATGGAACTTTTTGCTAAGGCACATCAGCTCTATGTTCACAGATGGAAAAATGAAGCATATCAAGAAAAGAACACTGTCCTTACTGTGAAACATGGAGGAGGCTCTGTTATGTTCTGGGGCTGCTTTGCTGCATCTGGCACAGGGTGTCTTGAATCTGTGCAGGGTACAATGAAATCTCAAGGCTATCAAGGGATTCTAGCGAGAAATGTGCTGGCCAGTGTCAGAAAGCTGGGTCTGAGTAGCAGGTCATGGGTCTTGCAACAGGACAATGACCCAAAACACACAGCTAAAAACACCCAAGAATGGCTAAGAGGAAAACATTGGACTATTCTAAAGTGGCCTTCTATGAGCCCTGACCTCAATCCTATTGAGCATCTTTGGAAGGAACTGAAACATGCTGTCTGGAAAAGGCACCCTTCAAACCGCAAACAACTGAAGCAGCTTGCTCATGAGGAGTGGGCCAAAATACCTGCAGAGAGGTGCAGAAGTCTCATTGACAGTTACAGGAATCGTTTGATTGCAGTGATTGCCTCAAAAGGTTGTGCAACAAACTATTAAGTTAGGGGTACCATCATTTTTATCCAGGCCTGTTCCATGAACTTCAATGAGTTCATTTCTTAAAATAATTTCGTTGAAGCATGGTTGAAAAGCAATGTCTGACTTTCATTGATTAATATTCATAGAATTGTTATTTATTATTACTTTTGTCAGATTAAAGTTATTTCTGTGACCATTGTGAGTTTTTCTTTCATTGACTGAAGGGTACCAATAATTTTGTCCATGTGTGTACATGTATTTATCTATTTACTGTTATGGAGTATCTGTTTATGGAGGCAGCACTGCTCACTGTTAGTGATTGCAAATAGTATTGAAAGGTAGATAGTTCCTTTAAAAAAAAAAATAATAAAGATTACAGTATGTATGTAGTGATCAGCCAAAACACAGTATGGGTGCTAGAGATGGAGGGGAGAGGATCGATTCAGTTATGAAACGTGATTGTTTTGTGTATCGACACTAGGGGTTCTCTGATTGATCGGTGGCCGATCATAATCGGTCGATAATAGCCTTGGGAAGTTTGATCGGCAGTCTCTATAATGGCCGATATAGAAAAGCCGATCAGATGACGCAAAACTCCGGGGACATTTTTTTGCGCGCTGCTAAAATGACTTCACCGTCTCGAAATTCTGCGTGTTGTGTGAAAAAGACAATACATTAGCAATCGGCAACCTGTGTACCAAGACAATTCCATGAGGCGGGAAGCACCCAAAGTATTTTAACATCATGAACCTCATCAGACGTTTGAGAGAGCGGGAGAGCTCAGCATCTCACGCCCCGCCACTCACTCAGCTGTTGGTTATACCCCCATCTCACATACACGGTTTCGCGCGGTGGCCGAAAGTACAGTTCATCATGATTCACCGCGAGTTTTGGCTCTCTAGCATTTAAAAAAATAATTCATTCATGTACACAGTTACATGGTTTCTTTCATTAAGTATTTTAATAACACTGTTGTGTGAACTTGCAGCTCTGATTTAACTTGTGCCTACAGTGATGTATTTGCACGTGTCTGTGTGTGTGGTGGGGGGGCGGGTAGGGGGGGTACTTATATTACTACCTACTGTAGTTAGGACTTGACTCTATACCAAACATCAACAACACATTACACACACACACACACACACACACACACACACACACACACACACACACACACACACACACACAGTATATCTTCCTTCCTGAACTGCTTTCATTTTTTTATTTGACTCTCTTCAAATCATTCTACAGCATCTCTATGGGGTTGGGGTCTGGGCTCTGACTTGGCCACTCCAAAAGGTGGATTTTGTTTTGTGATGCCATTCTGTTGTGAACTCGCACTGGTGTTTTGGGTCATTGTCCTGTTACTTCACCCAACTTCTACAGAGTTTCAGCTGACCTACAGACATTCTCTCATTATCCTGAAGAATTTTTTTTGATACACTTGGGAATTCATCTTCCCCTCAGTGACTGCAAGCTGGCCAGATCATAAATCAGACCCAAATCATGATGATCATACTTGACGGTTAGGATGATGTTTTCATGATGATATGCAGTGCCCTTTTTATGTCAGATGTAGTGCTGCGTGTTCTTTCCAAATAGTTCAACCTTAGTTTCATCAGTGCACAAAATATTTTGTCAATACCGCTGTGGAGTGTCAATGTGCTCTTTTGCAAAATCATTTTAGTTTTGCAATGTCCTTTTAGTAAGCAGCAGTTTCCTCATGAACACAGATCTTGGTCAGTTCAGATGATGCCCACAAATTTTTGGTTGTCACTCAGGGTTGTTGTTCATTCATGAGTCATTATTTGGCTCTTTGGGTCATTTTGACTGGGCGCCCACTTTTTGGTAGAGTAGCCGCAGTCCCAAAGTGTCTCCATTCTCCTAACTGTAGATTCATAAATTTGTACTCTTGACAAATTCATGTAAAGAAAACAATGAATTCCAAAAGGTTTACAAACATTTTTCTTTCCAATATATTTAGTCCTGTGAAAAAGTATTTGCCCCTTACTTTTGCACATTCGTCACATTTAAATAATCATCAAACAAATTTCTATATTATAAAATTATCTGAGTAAATGCAAAATGCAGTTTTTGAATGATAAGTCACCCTTGGCAGCAACAACTGCAATTTGCAATAATTAGAAATGAATGCCTCACATTGCTGTGGAGGAAAAAAAAAACAGAAAAAGACTCTCTCTATCTGTCTTTATCTGAGACACTCTCTAGTCAGAGCACAGAAAATAGGTGACTGCTAAGCTAACCTGTCCTTCTTATTGACATCTTCTCTCTCGTGTTTCACACTGCTTGTGTTGTTGGGTAAAGTTCATTTTGTGGGCTGAAGAGTATGTGGTCTTCACTGACTGCATAGAATCCAAGAGCCGAACCGAAATGAGACGGTCTGGTCTCTGGCACAGAACTTATTTGGTTAATGTCATGTAACACTTAACCATGTTTTAAGAGAAACTGTCTTCCATACAGCTTACAGCATACAGAAAAGGGGTGTGTGGCTGATTAGAGTAAAGAGACCTAAACAAGAGTAAAGAGAATGAAAGTACATGTGTGGGACAGGAGCAGTGTCCAGCCGGCATGATGACACAAAACTGGTATGCTGTGACATTGGCAGACTGAGAAGGTGGGCAGCGGTCGCTAGCTTATCAGTTAGTGTCAATGGCCTGATCATTATTCATTAGCAGCAGAATCTCAGCAAGCTGCTTAGTGATTTAATAACACTTCTCAACGTTCTAAAGCGCACACCATGGCACTCACAGCACACCATTTCTAGCCTAGTATTTTTTCTTGAACCCCGAACTTCTTGACTCCCTTTATAGAGAAGAGAATGTCCATATTGTAGTACCAGTCGTGTCATGTTTAGAAGCCACACTCTCTCACACTCCTGCTGATGAAGAGGCCACGACAGCACATGGGCCTGACCGTTTCAGATTGCAGATTGAGTGAGTGGTGAAAACTTTTAGACACCTGCCCATCACTGGAGAATCTGTGACATAGTAGCAGTGAAATCCTGGTGTCAGAATGAGACTGAGGGTTCCCTTTACTTACTACATCACAGAATCCCAACTCTAATATTCACACTGGCCAACAACCAAACATGATACAGTAATAAACCTGAATTGGGAATCTGAAAATAGACATAACTCAATTCAACCTAAATATGGCTTGATATCTGATTTGATGTGGGTGTTTAGCATTTCTCTGATAAACACAGTATGAAACAGTTTGTATTGTTAGAAACTTTACAGCCAACAAGCTCTCTGCATAAACACCGGTACATGACCTAAATACTCAGTACAATATTCTAATAAAATACATGTTCACACGTGCTCACCCTTAGTACAGAGATAAAATATGCAGGAGGTGTTCACTTAAACAGATACTATATTTTAACTTAAACGTGCAAGTAATAGAGCTCAGTTTGAGAACAGAATTTTACAAATATAAAATGTGAAATTATAGTGAGAGATCATCATTATTTACAACTACATTTTTATTGTTTTCAGTTTTATGTTGTTTTTTTTCTCTTTTCTTTCATGGTTATAATAAACTACAATGTTGATAAATAGAAAATCATATCAGGTGGGGACATACTGTACTCTTGGGCTAATATCTGGTCAGTCTTCCCTTTTAAGAAATATATGTGAACATGATTATTTCAATGAACTATGCTACAATAATATTAATACAACAGTATGAAAATGTGTAGTTTATTGTTTAGCTGAGACCAGGATCATCACAGACAGGAAACATGTTTTTCACTCTGTAAAGCTGATTAGTGAAGTAAAGAGTGTGTTACTCCTGAACTGTAGAAAACCGTTGGGTACTTCAGGCCAACCGGAATACACCAAGAAAGAAGGTGCCCTGAAAAGTGTACTGAACAGAGTATTCAGCCATGTGAAGCATGATCCCAAAACACTCAGTCTTCACTGGAAAAAGGAATCAGTCAGTGCGAGACGCTGGAGCATGACAAAAATGGAGCTTGAAAAATAATTTATATATTTATTATCATTATTATCAAATATGACATTATATTAACCCTTTCATGCATAGTGGTCACTACAGTGGACAGCTATTCAAAAGCTGTTCTCTTGTGTATACAGGGGTTTTGTTGTTATAGTTGCATATAGGCCAACACAGTGTATTCTTGTGCATCATCCCATACACTGCCACCTATAGGCCAGTCATGGTAAGTGCATTTTTTTCTAACCCAAATCCAAGATGGCCACCAGGAAGTCAGAAATGCAGAACATGCTAGGAATATCTTGTAAATCCTTCTATAGCAGGACACCCCTGTAGGTAAAACAAATATGCTGGCATCAAGTCACATCTAAGGATTAATATGATTGCCAAAATTTCCCAATATTTATTTTGTGCATGGATAAATTTGCAATTAATCTCATGTCCACTAAATTGGACGTCATGCATCACTGGCTAAATGTTAACTGCAATTCATACTAATATAGTTGCAAGCAACGATGACTGGCCCAAGCACCCTGAGCATCGCCCCCCGGGTGCACCGCACAATCTGTGTGTTATTTGAGTGTGTTAAGACCTACAAAAACCATCGCCATCCAGGTGCACCAAACAACTTACACACATCACACACTATATAGGGCTGATGTCAGTTTGGGCCCTAAATATGTTGAGTTTGTGTGTGTGTGTGTGTGTGTGTGTGTTAACATTTGTGATGTATACGTGTGTAGAATAGGCTGCAGATGCTGGAAAAAAAGCATCACAGTATGATGTACTCTCAATGTGATGTGATGTCACTGAACGTGATGTCACATAACAGGATAGTGGAGCATATACCATCTGAGTCAAGTGAGGATGATGTCAGTAGCAGTGATGATGAATGGCTGCCAGAAAAGGGGGAAGGATCAGGATTAGTCAATGATAGCAGTAATGATAGTGAATCTGAGGATGAGGATGCTGAGGGAGCTGTGGGTGGTGAGGTAGCTGAAGATGGTGAGGGAGCTGAGGATATAATACCAGACAGAGCTCTGGGACAGAAAAAGTTCAGAAATGCCTGGAAAAACAAAGACAACCAGTTTGAGGGTGACTTGCCTCATTTTCTAGGGGAGTGGAAGGTAAATGTTAGTGGAACAGAGCCAATAGATTTCTTTATCTGTCTATTTCCTGAAGACCTGTTGAATGATATTGTGCACAATACCAACCTGTATGCACTCCAAAATGGTAAAGACAATCTGTCCCTGACAAAAGGAGAACGGAAATCCTTCCTGGGAATAAATGCTTTGCCAATTTCCATACAAGATAGATTGGAAAAGTAGATGATGTGAGAGGTGATAGCATAACATAGGGGAGAAAGAGCATTTGTTGACCCACAAACAATACTTGGCATTTTTTGTAAAGGTATGTTTAGCACCTGTTGTGCCCTGGATGTTATGCCAAATTATACTAACTGGTTACGTTTTATTTTCACACAGTACATCATTTTGTTCTATTGGTTAGTTAAATGCATATTTCTTTGATTCAAATGTCAAACGCATGGTGTCCACCCGAGTGGACATATTTGTAACTCCATGAAAAATAGGTCTAGTCAAAAAATTTCAAGTGCATTTTATTTTCAAGCCTAGAGAGGAATGAAAACACTCAGGAAAAAACATCTTGACTGAGGTTCTCATAATTCATGCATGGAAGGGTTAAAAGGACACAATAATTTCAATTTAACCAAGAAATCTTATAAGTTATAAACTTATAAGTAAATAGTATTATATAGGCTAGTAATCTGTAAAAACTAGATCTTCGTACATCTTGTAAACTAATTAAATATTTTATACTGTAAGTTATACATGTTTCAATAGTACGTTTGGTAATGGTATCAGTTTTTGTATCAAGAAATATTAAATATTTAATGTCTGTAGTGTGAAATTTCAACAGCAGCAGTGACATATATTCGAGGTGCTTATGTTACCATGGTAACGCGCGGAGGAAGTGATGTTCGGTGTTCTGAATTGTGTAAATTTGAATTGGGAGAACCCTGGGAAGTACACTTTGGAATGAAACACAGCCTGAGAGCACTTACTCACAATCCCTAATGTGCGTTCCCATAGCGGGAGCGGCCCTCCGAGATCCCTGATCGGCTGACTGATTCTAGGCAGGTTACATAACTAATGTACAGGTTTAGAGTTATATGTAAATTAGGTGTAAATATTTAATCAGCCTGGACTACAAGAAAAGGGGGAGCAGAAAAAGTCAAATTAAAGAAGAAGAAACTCATTACAGGGAAAACGCTCCACAACGTTAACACAGTCACTAGTTTACTGTACGTACTTCCGCTATTGTACAAAATGTCCTAATAAACAAAGCTGACATCAAATCAAGGAGACGAGCACACAGACAATTCATTATCTGCACAAGGTGACGTTACAACAAGCTGAGATCTCGTAATAGCTTATACAAATCAGGACAGTGAACTAGGTGCAGGTGAAAACCATTAAGAAGTGCATCATGGGAAATTAAGCCCAACCGTGAGCCAGAAATACAGAACGTCTCTGGACACAAGGCGCCCTCTAGGGGTTGTTCCCTGACAATATAATGTTGGTAATGTTTTCATGTGTAATGAACTATAGTCTTATATTTAAGTAACCGGATGGTAGTTAAAGGGGCATTAATTCCTGCACCCTATATAGTGCACCTGTCTGGTGAGAATGGATACAGGGGCTCTTTAAGAGATGTTTAGTGACGTCATCACATGCTCGTGTGGCGCGGTGCACGAGAGTGGAAGTGGTGATAGACTTCACGTGCAGTGCTTTACAGGTAAAAGATCCAGAATCATCCATTCATAAAGTAAATCACAATGTTTGGAGAGGATTGAAAATTTCTTCTAACCATGTTTTTTTCGGATGTTAATGTTTGTTTTCAGTAATTTGTGCGGCTAGTATAGTATAGTGTGAGTTAATGTATCAGGTCAGTGATCTCAGATGTGTATTAGTTTAGCATCAAATGTGATGTTTGTGTTTCTAGTACATAAGACTGAGTTTGGAAAGTAAGTAAACTACACCAAAGGATCTTAGGGGTGTAATTTACTGTTTTAGTTTTGTCAGTGATGTGATGCTAAGATATGTTATGTTTTTTTTTAATATACACAGTATATTTATTTAATTGAATTTTAAATATAGTGCTCTTTAGATTGGCTCTTTCCATATAGAGAGTAACATATATATATATATTGTTTATTAGAATAAAACAACTTCCAGATGAGTTTGTAGGTCTTCTGCACGTCATTCCAGTGGCAACAAATGTTGGTACCAGGAGATTAAATCTTTTTTTTGTGCGGGTGTGCAGTATGAGCTACAGTGACTGTGGTATTTCAGTAGTGAAGAGGCTGAGAGTTCAGGTGAAGCAGAGAGAGATTCCTGGTGTTATGAATCTGACCATGACCCGTATGATTATGTCATGTCTCTGTTAAAAGGGGGCAGCCCTTGTAGAAATACGTTTAGTGTACATGTCAGGTACATGTATTCTAGGTTCTGATGTGGTGTGGTTAGTTTATTATATGTATCACTTAAATTGTCTTGTTTCAAAGCCTGAATTCTTTGCCGAATATTTACGATTTTGTTATTGAAAAAGTTGAAGTCCTCACTACTGTATGTTGTTGTTGTGGAGATTTCTGCAGTGGTCTTGTTTCTAGTTAATATAGCTATGGTATTAAATAAAAATCTAGGATTGTTTTTGTTATTTTCTATGAGAGTGGAGAGATACAACAATCTAGCAGCACTACAAGATTACCCTTAATCTTGTCTACCTGGAGTTAGAGGTTGAGGCCATGGCAATTAAGATGCGGCACGGTGGTTTCTTAGTTGTTAAAGACATTGTTAGCCCTGACAAATCATTGCAGTGTATTGTAGTCATGAGCATAATCAGTCAGTGTGGGCAGCTAGTCAATGCAGAATTAGATACTACATTTAACTGGACGCTGCATGACTTTTTACACTCCCACAGAAAAAAAAAGAAGTGCTGTTGGCCAGAATATCTACTAGACTTGAATTATGCCTACAGTGCCTACCTCATGCCATGACAGACTCCCTCCAAGGAAGATGAGGACATGGTTTTGATGGAGATGAGTAATGGTAATGCGGTGCTGGATCTAGGTATCCAGTCGCTATGCCTATTGTATTTATAGCGCTTAAGACTGTGTTTAGAAAGGAAGTAAACTCCACATTAGGATCTTAGGGATGTGATTCACTGTTTTTAGTTTTCAGTAATGTAATGCTACGGCATGTTTATAGACACACACTATATTGCCAAAAGGACGTACTCAAATCATTGAATTCAGGTGTTCCAGTCACTTCTATGGTTACAGGTATATAAATTCATGCACATAGGCATGCAGAACACTTTTACAAACATCTGTGAAAGAATGGGTCACTGTCAGGAGCTCGGTGAATTCCATAGTGGCACCGTGATAGGATGCCACCTGTGCAATAAGTCCAGTTGTTAAATTTCCTCACTAATAAATATTCCTCGGTCAGCTGTTAGGAAGTGATTGGAAGTGACACCAACTCCGGTCAGATTAGCTCAGGAACAGGAACAGTGGAAATGGGTTTCCGTGGCCGAGCAGCTGCATCCAAGCCTTATATCACCAAGTGCAATGCAAAGCTTCGGATGCAGTGGTGTAAAGCACGCCGTCACTGGACTCTAGAGCAGTGGAGACATGTTCTCTGGAATGACAAATCACGCTCCTCTGTCTGGCAATCCGATGGATGAGTTTGGATTTGGTGGTTGCTAGGAGAACATTACTGATATTATTATTACTGATATTATGATCTGGGGGTGTTTTTCAAGAGTTGAATTGAATGTTATATGTTTATATTATATTTATTCAGACTGTATTATAGTTGTAACTTACTGAGCAATATCTTGAAAATAAATAGTGAAAAGAGTTTAAATTGTGTATTTCTCATTATGGACATTTTAAGCAAGTGTGGGTGGGGTGGAGGGTGGAATCGATTCAGTTATGAATCATGATTCTTTTCTGTGGTTTTCTCTAACCACACACTTACCCCAGTCTCAGAACACAGTAAGCACTAATTAGTAAAAATTTGGTGTGTTAAAAGCTGCACGCGCCCATGTGCTCTCTGTTGAGTTTTAAGACTTTGGAGACGTTACAGCAGGTAAAACGTTTCCATCCCATGTGGTAGGAGTGAATTGTTTGCTAAGATTGTTCAGAAGTTATAATTAGGGTGAATGACCGAGATATGTGCTGCTCAGTTAAATGTTAAACTCTTGTATTTGAAGTTAGTAGTTTGTATTGCTTAAATGCTGCACTTTTGAGTGAGAGAACTAATGTCATAAGAAACGGGCTACATTTAATTACTCTTTAAACAGCAGGTGAAAATAGAAAATCGAATCGAAATGCTAAAATCATTATAGATTAAAGAATCGGGTGGTGACTGCTGATTCCCATCTGGTTAAATTAAAGCATTTCAGGCAAAATGAAAGATTTTTTTCAAGCAAAAAATCTGTAGTGTCAGTAACCATGTCAAATTCATGTTGCAATATTTTGCATTTTAGAATAATACACAAGTTTAAACTTTTCATGTGAAATCTAAATTGACCAAATTTCATCTGAATAATAGTTTAGATCATTAAAATATTTGATTTAAAAAATAAAAAGTTACAGACACTACTGTACATGAAAGGGAGCAAAAACTGCATTTAGCAAATGTGTTGAAAAAGGCACAAGTTGAAGGAAAAAATAAATAAAGGCAGTGATTCAGACAATCTGCAAACAACAGACAAAGACATAACTTGTACAACTGGATAGGAAACAAAATTACAATGACAATTGTTAAAAGCAGGGGCGCTCCGATTGATCGGTCGCCGATCATAATCGGTCGATAATAGCTTTGGGAAGTTTGATCGGCAGTCTCTATAATGACCGATATAGAAAAGCCGATCAGATGACGCAAAACTCCGCTGCTAAAATGGCTTCACCGTTCTGGCAGTTTTATGCAGTTTTCAAAGTTGGCTAGCGCTAAGAGAGCGGGAGAGCTCAGCAACTCGCTCGCCGCCACTCATTTCGTTGTCGGTAATTTACCTATCTCACCTACGCGGGTTCACGTGGTGGCCGTAAGCATGTTGTGCGAGCAGGGGAGACATTGCACGCGCAGAAAAGAGCTGTTGAGCGCTCAGTGGAGACACTGCCTGTGCATAGAGTGCTTTGTCTGCTCTCAAAATGTCAAACCGTCAAAATGTCAGAAGTGTGGCAGGAATATAACGCCATATAAGCACGGTTCATCATACTTCACCGCGAGTTTTGGCGCTGTGATTACATTTCCATCTTTCCACATGAAAAATGTAACGTTTTTATTATAATTTTTTTAATTAAATATTAAACAATTTTTAAAACATGTTTTTAAACACGAAAAATTACACATGTTTAAGAAAAAAAAAAAAAAAAACCTTAATTTTTTGGCGGTCCTCGTGGATGTTTGCGGACCTTGCAGAACTTCGGGCAACTCACGTCCTACTTGTCTGTTATTTAATTTAATTTTATACAATCTACAGGAAAGTTGTATTTGTCACGCTCTAAGCTGTTCCCAATTACTAACCAACCACATCCTGCTATGTTTTAAGTTGACGTGTTGCACATGTTGCTTGCCAATAAATAAGTTGTCATGTGTTCATGATGTTCCTCTTCTTGTAATTTCAATACTTGATTTGCATTGTTGTTAGATATAGTTTAATAAATAATGCTACATGATAAAGCTTTGAGTAGATCCTGTAATCGGTGATCGGTATCGGCCGATACAGGTTCTAGTGATCAGAGATCGGCCTCAAAAATCCTGATCGGAGCACCGCTAGTTAAAAGCACTATACAAATAAAATTGGATTGAAGTAGGCAGCACGGTGGTGTAGTGGTTAGCACTGTCGCCTTGCACCTCCAGGGTCTGGGTTCGATTCCTGCCTCTGTGTGCATGGAGTTTGCATGTGGGGTTTCCTCCCACATGTCCAAAGACATGTAGGTTAAGCTAATTGGTGTTCTCAAATTACTCCTTGTGTGTGTGTGCCCGCGCGTGCGTGATGGATTTCCACCCTGTCCAGGGTGTACCCCGTGGTTTCCTGAGATAGGCTCCAGGCCCCCCGTGACCCTGAATACAGGATGAAGCGGTATAGATGATGAGTGAGTGAAGCATTAAATGCTACGTAATTCAGGCAGTGATACAGTGACGTTTATTTTACAGTGAAACCTTGCGTTATCTGTGTGCTGGCGCCATCTAGTGGTGCATATAATAAGTGTAGTTTGCCATCGCCATCATGTAGCTATATGTAAATGTAAAATATTTAGATTATGTCTCTCAAAACATTTGAAACATTGACTTTCTTTCCACCTTTAAATCCAGTCTCCAAACACTTTAAGCTTCCATAATCAATTGAATTTTAATCTTACTTTTTCTTACTACTGTATTTTATAGTTACTGCTAAAAATTTTTTTGTTTGTTTTGATAAGTCACCCATAAATAAAATTCATTATTGGAGATGATGATGATGATGATGATGATGATTAGAGTAGCACACTTTATCGTCATCATAATAAATAAATAGGAAATTATTATTATTATTATTATTATGCCTACACATTTGTTGTTCACCATTTATAAATAACTACTGCTAGGCGATACTGCTTTAGTCATTTCTATAACTGTCTCACTATTTATTTGTGTTGTTTTTCATCATAGGGTTTCACATGCTAACAAACTAACAAGCAGTTTATTAAGTAAGCAAGTTTAAATATTAAATCTAATATAAAATGTAAGCACTGTATCAAAGTAAAAAAACACAAAGTCCCAAAGGTGTTCTGTCGGGTTGAGGTCAGAACTCTGTGCAGGCCAGTCCAGTTCTCCCACACCAAACTCACTCATGCATGTCTTTATGGAACGATTAGCCCAATGTGCAACCCTCCTACTTCTCATTCGGGCTTTGGGACGGGTGGTGCTGGAGTGATTTTTGCCCAACGTTGGTAAGCTGGCTGTGGCAGAGGTTGAACCCAACCATCCAATCAGCAACCCAGAGCTTTTGTAATGTTTGGAAATGTTCTCACAGTAAATCATAATGTGTAGGAGGTCATTTGTAATCATTGGCAGGTAAATTGTGACAGTTCTTAGACAGTTCTGGTGTCTTCTCTCTCATGTGTCCCTGTTCTCTTGTTACCTTGAATGAATGAATGAATGAATTATAAAAATCTATAATAGTCTATAAAAAAACACACGTCCACAAAAAGCCAGTAAAGCCAAAAGGAGAGAGAGAGAGAGAGAGAGAGAGAGCTCTGATTCTGGGAGAGTAATGATCTTATAATGTACCAATAACACACCGGTAACAGGATCACGGTTAGCTAAGAGCTAATTTACACTGACCAACATTCAGTGTAATGTATTCAGTGTAATGTAGGCCAATGAGCAACACAGTATGTCCACTAACTGTACTGTGAACATGGATGTATACTTATTTGCACATACTCGTAACGTAGGTCTTTGTGTTGCGCAGAGTTGCGCTCAAAGGGAACCCTATAGACCTGTTTCAGCCGCATCTTTTGGCGCCGGAGAACTCGGTCTATTGTGGCTAAGCTGACATCAATGCTCTCAAAGTTGACATTATCGGCAATGACTGTCTCTGATCTCCCGGAGTCTGATGAGGTTGTTCTCACCAACCTTATCCACAATGAGGGTTTCTTGTGCCGCTGTAAATATGGCAACCCTCCATCGGTCTTTAAAGATGGAGTCAAGCACAGCAAAAGGGATATTTTGCGCACGAGCAGAAAACACATTGAGCGGGCAGGGGGGACAATGTACGATGAATGAATTATAAAAATCTATAAAAGTCTATAAAAAACACGTCCACAAAAAGCCAGCAAAGCCAAAAGGAGAGAGAGAGAGAGAGAGAGAGAGAGCTCTGTTTCTGAGAGAGTAATGATCGTATACTGTAATGTACCAATAACACTGGTAACAGGATCACGGTTAGCTAAGAGCTAATTCACACTGACCAACATTCAGTGGACTCAGCCAGCAAAGCTGCTGTAGCTAACTAGCACTTAGCATGATTTCTGTAGCTTATAAATGTAAATACATATTTGGACTCCAATAACAAAGACACCACGGAGCTCAGTGTTTACATCAGAGTGTGTGATGGTCAGAAGTCTTTATTAATCAGAGTTATAAGAGAACTGCTGTTTATGCTGTAAAGGTAAAATCAGCTCTGATCTCTACATCATTTCATATCAACAGAAAAACCCAAACTGACTGCAAGCGTGACTCCTCAGAGCTCCACCTCCACTGAACACACAGTTACTCTGAGCTGTGATCTACAGGGTGATGGATTCACTTTTCTCTGGTACAAAAATGATCAGCAAACAGGAGATGAGATAGCTGGAGAAACACATAACACACTCAATGTGCCAGTCTCTACTGAAGGACCAACAACGTACTACTGTAAAGCAAAGAGGGAAAACTACAAGTCAGATTTCAGTGATCCAGTCAAGATTACAGGTACGTCAATAGAGATTTAAAATTAATAAGTATATGAAAAAACTTCTGAATTCATAAGGAATGATTATAGGTCTGTGTGTTTGTGTGTGTGTGTGTGTGTGTGTGTGTGTGGGTGTGAGACTCTCTGAAAACCCAGCTAATGTAATTTTATTGTGATTCACTGTTTGTCATTCTAAATGTGATTTTAAGCAGAAAACAATGAATCACGCACACGCACACGCACACGCACACACGCACACACACACACACACACACACACACACACACACACACACACACACACACACACACAGAACAAAATACTAACTGGGTTTTCACAGACAGGGTGACATTTATAGAAAACTATGTTTAAATGTTTAGTTGTACTTTATTCATTGAAGTTTTTATGATTTTTGTACAGTGAGTCAAAAACCTGTAGTAACAGTCCAGCCAGCTGAGAGTGTGTTCACTGGGGAAAGTGTCACGCTCACATGTGAGATACAGACTGGAGGATCCTGGCACTACCACTGGTATAGAGATAATAAAGAACTCAGTGATGCTGCAGGAGAGAAAACATACACAATCACTGTTACAGATTCTCATAAAGGTCATTATACATGTAAAGGAATAAAGTCAGACCCAGAACACACAGAAATCACCCTGACCAGTGCTGCTGTTACACTGACTGTATCAGGTGAGTGTCTTTTACTTCTATTTGTCCATATTGTTTGTTTGTAACAGTGAAAAGTGAAGAGGTGTATTCTGTATAGAACTGCTTTTAACACTTTCTTTATACACACATAATGTGTGTGTGACATTTTCCCTGATAAACACACAGCATGTTAGGAACTTTATAGTAAAGTAACGAACTTAACCCTTTACCCAACCACAGTCAGGAGGTAAAACAAGCAGGAAGTGTTGAGATATTTATACTGTAAACAAACACATGAACATAAACTGTGTATACTCCCCTCACAGACGTGAAAAATACATACTTATAGAAAGCGAAATGTCTATTTTTATATAAACTAATGGACAAAAATTTCAGATGATGCAATTTGTATGAAAGGTGGATTATAGACAAATCCACTGCTGCGGAGGCGATGAGATGACATGATCACCTTCATCACTACAGTAGAAAACAAAAATCACTAATTTATCAATGAATTATTAAAATAATCAGAGTCAGTCTCCTTGCTGTTTTTCCCTGACGCATTAATGATCATGCGTGTGGTTGAGTGCTGATTAGACTATGTAGGAAATTAAAGAGGAGGATCACGATGCTCAACACCCCGAGCCAAAACCTCATTTAAATTAAATTAACAGATAGTGTAAGTAAACAACAATAGCCCACATTCAGAAAAACTTTTATTTAGATTATAATAATAATCCTGAATCTATTTTTAGGCGGCCAGTCGCCACTTTTTATTTAGATTTTTTCAGTAAGTCTTATAATGCCCACATGACATCAAACATTCTCCATCTTAATATTTAAATTCATTTATTTTAACAATTCAAACCATTAAACTATTTATTTTACTATTTTAACTATTGCTATTTAATTTACTTCAAAATAACATTAAGAACAAGAGCAATAAAACATTTCAAAATATTATTCATTAAATGTGGGCTGAAAAAACTGTTGTCCTGAAAAATGTAACAGATGAGGACTCGTGTCCAACAATCTGATCTACAATATGCTGGAGAAACTCCCAGGTGGAAAGACACGGCTTTGTGTAGGTAACATCAAATACAAAAAAAAACAACAACGTTAAAATAAACATCAACAGCCTCCACCAAAGAGTCTGGAACACAGAGTACAGCGATATATTATACTATAACCGTATTATACCAAAGAAGATTAGAAACACCCAAAATGAAATGCCTCAGCCGACACTCACAGCCAGCGGCAGGTTTCAGAAATTATTTCTGAGATGAGGCTGCGTTGGGCGGAGTACATGAGGCCTGTGCATGGGCATTGTCTGGAGCTTTTTTAAATAGACGCTATCTTTAAAGACCGATGGAGGTTTTGAGCTGTACACACATTCTCGCATAAATAACTCCTAAAACTACACACTGTGACACAATAACAATAATATTTTCAATATTTCAAACATTTTGCAGGCTGCTGTTTTGGAGAAACCAGAGAATAAAGAATAAACCAGTTGTTGGGTCAAAATAACCCAACCAGGTGTTCATTTGTAAATGACTCACTACATCTTATTTGACGCAACATGAGCAACCCAATATATGTCTTTAAATGTAGCATTTTTAAAAAATAATAACAATAAACAGATACAAACAGAGAGAGACTATATAACAGTTCATTCCTTGTACAAATAAAATTGTCAGCTAGTGAACTTGATCGTCTGTCATTGAACCATTTTTTTTTTACTCATTATTGTGATGGATAGATCTGGTGCTGATTTTTCATGTTTGTTGTATAAAGTACTCGGATGTGGAAATTACCATCACTAGTATTTCTTAGATACAACATATGACTTTTTTATGACTTAAGCTCAAATCATATTTTAAAACTGCTTTGAATGAAAATGTCACTTTGCGCCACCTGGCGATCGTTTCATGAATGACACGAAATGCGACTGATTTATTTTGGTCGCTGTCGTGTTGCCGCGGCGGTAAGCACAGCAGTAATAGGCATTCCCGTTTTGTGGTAGTTTTGTAACACTGGACGAAGTCGAGCACAGCAAAAGGGATATTGTGCGCACGAGCAGAAAACACATTGAGCGGGCAGGGGGGACAATGTACGCGCATAGAGTGCTTTGTTGGCTCTCAAAATGTCAAAACTGTGCGCTCCAAGATAAAAACTTTGTTTACTTACACTCATTGTTAATTTAGTGTAAATGAGGTTTGGCTTCAGGATGTTGAACTGGCATTGTTATCCTCCTGTTTAATTTCCTACGTAGTCTAATTAGCATTCAACCGCGCGCATAAAGTTCTCCGGAGCGCACCGGCAGAAGTTTCATTTATTTATCTATTTATTTATTTATATTTAATAATGTATGTATTATTTGTACATTTATTTGTGTTTGTTTGTTGTGGTGTGATGATAAAACCCACAACTGATATTTAAGCAAAGCACAGTAATAAACTGTGATAAAGTTACATATGTAAAATATTATCTTATTTTTTATTATTAGCCCATGTTCAGAAAAGTATTTTTATTTAGACTATGAATAATAATCCTCCATCTGTTTTTAGATGTGCGGTGAGGACGAGGTGTGGAATCAGTGGGAGTATAGTGGTGTATAAATACTCGCTAAATAGACGCTGCCTTCTGCGAGAGTAAAAATAAACATGAATAAGAGTAAAGCAGAGATGCAACAAAACACAAGTATATACTCTACGTAATAAACGCTGCATTTCTGCGCCACTGAGCAGCTTAATTTCACTCATAGATACTCGGAGCACAAAAAAAAAACGTGTCCTACACACAATAGTGATTGGGTCCTAATTAAAAAAACAACAACAACAACAGAGCACAAATAAATACTCGCTTAATAAACGCTGCCTTGTGTGACGTGAGCGCGTGCTGATGTGTGAGGAATCTGAGTGTATAGGTGTGAACAGCTGACACATCAATAGCCAGGTGTCTATAGGTCTTACATAATCATGAAGTCGTGGATTATTCAGTGAAACAGAGGCTCTGCTGAAAAACACTGATGCACACCAGTCACTTTACCCCAAATAAAAGGTCTTTCTGATTATAATGTTTATATTTTATTTTGCTATGGACACACACCCAAGACTTCCATCAACTCAGTTATGTGTTAAATAATCTGTGAGGTTTGTTTATTCTCCATTTTCACTGTTTGTCTGCTGTAGTTTGAAATTGTATTTCCTTTGACAGAAGTTTAAAAGTCGCACATGACTTTAACATATTTACATCAGCCAGGTTATAAAACCCATTTTGTGCTCTGTTAATAAGTCAGATTTGGTAAAGAGTTTAAATTGATACAAATTTAAGAGGAGGCCTGAAGAGCGTCAAACCCCAGATGGTTAAAGTAATCCTCGTCCCAGGAGCTGACTTGAGTTATCTTAAATCTAACATTTTTTTAAATAATAATAAACAGATAGAAAGAGAGAGAGACTATATATCAGTTCATTCTTTGTACAAATAAAATGATCAGCTAGTGAACTTAAATTCACTAACACTCACAACATATTCATGAAACAATAGTGAACATTTAATCATTGTTTTATTTCTTTTTTCTCATTATTGTAGAGTAAATGTAAATAACTCTGGTTCAGATTTATAATGTTTGTTACTCGGATGTGGAAATTACCATCACTGTAGTATTTCTTCGATACATGTTATGACTTTTTCATGACTTAAGCTCTAATTACAATTAAAAACTGTGGAAATTGCATTTTCCTAAATGTTTCTTTGCGCCACCTACTGGTCATTTTATGAATGACTTTAAAATGCTACGGGTTTATGTTGGCCGCTGTTGTTTTGCCGCGCGGTGAGCACGGAGGAGGTAATAGGCATTCCCACTGACTAACTACTGTTCACTCCATCGGCTTTAGCATTGCTAAAAACTTAGCATTTACATCTTGAATGTTGAGTACAGAACAGGAACACCTGCTTCACACACTGACCTTCAGACAACTTTTTTCTAGGAAAGGTCGAGCAAGACCACTCTCTCCCATGTGTGACGTTTTCCGTGTGTGTGTGTGTGTGTGTGTGTGTGTGTGTGTGTGTGTGTGTGAGAGAGAGAGAGAGAGAGATCTTGTGTGTGACATTTCTCTCGTGTGTGACATTTTACTTTTGTGTGTGAGGTTTCTCTTGTTTTATCGCTGTTGTGAGTGAAGTCTCTTGTGTGTGTGATGGCTTTCTGATGTGTGTGTGTGATGGCTTTCTCATCTGTGTGACAGATTTCTCTTTTGTGACATCACTCTTGTGTTATCCGTTATCACCTAAATGAGGATGGGTTCCCTGTTGAGTCGGTTCCTTTCAAGGTTTCTTCCTACTGCCGCCTCAGGGAGTTTTTCCTTGCCACTGTCGTCCTCGGCTTGTTCATCAGGGACAACCTGATCATTTTGATGCAACACATTCACATTTCATACAAAGTTTGATAATTCCTATGATTGCGTGAAGCTGCTCAGTAACAATGTCAGTCGTTAAAAGCGTAACATACAAATGTAAGTTAATGTACTTGAATTGAATTAAATTGAATTGAATTATGCTCCAATCAGCTGTAAAATATACTTGTATTTTACAAAAGTGTAGTACTGTAGGGTCAAAGGTCAGTCCTGTCCTTGACAATCTGCAATAGGCGAGAGAGTATGTTATGTGATGTTACTATGATATGAGTGTCAGATATAAAGACTGTTGATTTGTGCTTACACACTATAAAGAACATAGTTAAACAGGCATCATGATGTAACTATGCAATTTAAAACACACACACACACACACACACTTGGATGTCTAATATGAGAGAAATGTGACAATTGCACAAGAGAAACTTCACATAGAAGAGATGACACACTGTACATTAGAAAAATTCACACACAAGATAAACACAACACAAACACAACAAAGATGACACACTCACAATAGAAACGTCTCACACACAAGACAAATGACACACAAACAGGAGAAACGTGTCAAATATCACATGAGAGAGAGAGAGAGATGTGTCTTGTTTCTCTGCTCCACTGTAGAAATGTAATTAACTGATAAATATGAAATCAGACGTGTTTATTAATCAGGAATGTGAGAGAATAGATGTTCCTGCTGTAAAGGTAAAATCAGATCTGATCTCTTCATCATTTCATATCGACAGCAAAACCCAAACCCACTGCAAGAGTGAATCCTCAGAGCTCCATCTACACTGGAGACAGAGTTACTCTGAGCTGTGATCTGCCGTCTACTGGATGGACTTTTCTCTGGTACAATAATCCACAATCAGGAGATGAGATACCTGGAGAAACACAAAAGACACTCGATGTGCCAGTCTCTACTGAAGGACAAACATACTACTGTAAAGCACTCAGAGGAAACTACGAGTCAGAGCGAAGTGCTCCAGCCACGATCACAGTGAGCGGTACGTCACTACAGGGTTACAGTTAGTAAGACTATGAAAAAAAACATTTATTAATTGTAAAGGAATCAATCTAATTGTGCATTTATATAAAATCATATTTAAATAATGTTTAGTCGTTCTGTATGTGTTGAAGTTTTATTTTCTTTGTATAGTGAGACCGCAGCCTGTAGTGAAAGTGCAGCCAGCTGAGAGTGTGTTCACTGGGGAAAGAGTCACTCTCACATGTAAGATACAGACTGGAGGATCCTGGCACTACCACTGGTATAGACATGATGAAGAACTACTGCAGAGTCCTACAGGAGTGAATACATACACAATCGATAAAGTTATAAAGTCTGATGAAGGTGATTATACATGTGAAGGAAAACAGTCATCAGACCCAAAATACACAGAGCGCAGTGCTGCTGTTACACTGACTGTATCAGGTGAGTGTTTTATTTCTGTTAATATTGTTTGTGTGTAACAGTGAGAAGTGTAGATGTGTATTCTGTATAATGACTTTAAACATCATCTTTATAAAGACATAATGTATCTTATATGCCATTTTACTGACAAACACACAGAATGTTAGTAAGTTTACAGACAACAAGCTCACATCATTAACACAAGTTACACTAAACTAAAGACTCATTTATTGTAATAAAACTTGATGTTTTGTTCAGCCACAGTCAGGAGGTAAAAGAAGCAGGAATGTGTTTAGTGTTGAAGATGTGAAAGTATTTCTCCTGTAATCTGAAGTGACAGAGCTTTTGGATTATTATATCTTTACAAATAATGTTGACAAAAAAAAGGCAATTTGTGACACTAATTATAGAAAAGAATAGGGCAGGTGTGATGTTTTCCTTTTGTCCATATCTCCTTTCATTTGTGTGTGTGTGTGTGTGTGTGTGTCATTATTTCTGCATGTGGAGTTTGTCACACTACCGCTCAAAAGTTTGAGCTGACTTTCTAACTCCATGGTCTTTCCTGATTTTTATTTCTCTCTACACTGTAAAACAATCCTGAAGGCGTCCAAAATATACAACAATCGTATTTGAACATTTTAAGATGTTGAGATGCATCTTCTACTCCTGCTTTGTAAAGCTTCATAACGGCTCTAATCTCAGGAGCTGTTTGATGTTAACGGGTGATTTCTGAGGCTGTAACTCTACATGAACATCTCCTCTGAAGCAGAGGTCTTGCTTTCCTGGGAAGGTCTTCATGAGAGACAGTTTCATCATGGAGCTTGATGGGTTTTGCAAATACACTTGACACAATACTGTTCTTACAAGAACTATTCCAGAAAGGCTGACCTCTGTGATTTAAAATAACAACTGACTGTTGTTATTGTAGTTGTTACATAATAACATGATTCCAGATGTGTTATTTCATAGTTCTGAAATCCTCAGTTTTGTTCTAGAATGTAGAAAATAAATCACGAAAGAAAAACAAAGAAATTTGCAAGTGATCCCAAACTTTTGGGCGGTAGTGTATCTCTGTCTTGTGTATGACTATTGTTTGAGAACCTCTCTCATGTGTCTGTGAGACCAGCTTTCTTGTGCGAGTATGTGTTTGTGTGCGAGGTGGCTTTCTCAAGTGTGACGACTCTCTTGTTCTATTGACCGAATGAACAAAAGAAGTATAAAAAAACATCCAGTACTTAGAATTATGAATGAATGAGACATGACCCGAAAGAAATATCAGACACACAAGCCATGTCTCTCTCACACACACACACACACACACACACACACACACACACACAGAAGAAACATCTCACACACAAGAGAGATAACACATGACATGGGTAGGTAATTTGGAAGAGGGCAGTTTTCAATTTCATTGAAATTTACAAACGAGTTATTGGGGGGAGGCGGCACGGTGGTGTAGTGGTTAGCACTCTTGCCTTGCACCGCCAGGGTCCAGGTTCGATTCCCGGCCAGGCTTGATTCCTGTCTCTGTGGAGTTTGCATGTTCTGCCCGTGCTTGGTGGGTTTCCTCCGGGTACTCCGGTTTCCTCCCACAGTCCAAAGACATGTAGGTTAGGATAATTGGCGTTCCCAAATTGCCCTTTGTGTGTTTGTGAACGAGTGAGTGTATGTGTGTGTGTCTGTGCTCTGCGATGGATCAGCACCCTGTCCAGGGTGTACCCTGCCATGTGCCCTAAGTCTCCTGGGATAGGCTCCAGGCCCCCCGTGACCCTGAATACTGGATAAAGTGGTATAGATGATGAGTGAGTGAGTGAATTATTGGGGGAAGTTCATATAAATCTACAGAAACTGAAACAGCGGGCTTAAAAAAGGAGTAAAACAGGATCTGAGATGTATTTCAGAAAATTAGCACAGTAGGAACATGAACAGAAATATTGTGGACATCAGTAAGATTCACATTAACTTATATACAAAAGGAGTATAATATGTGACCTTTAAATAGCACGAGAGAGTAAAAGTGAAGGAATATGATGGATGCAAGTCTGTTTAAATGAGGCTTTGCTGTATTATATGAGCATTAAATAATCTTTTTATTAAATGTTTAAATAAGCAGCTGATTAAGGTCGACTTGGAAATACAGAATGTTACTTAGACCTCCTACTGAGTGTGCAGATTTCCTCTGAGTGTGCTGTGTTCATAGAACTTTAATCAGAGATAAATGTGTGTGTGTGTCTGCTGTGAGGTGGCAACACTGTCCCTATTTATTGATGTTTAGGCAAAACACACAGTGTTGCAACGACTGTCAAAGGAAAGAGATTAGCTGCTGAGAGCTAACAGGGAAATGTGTCCGACACACCATGTCCAATCAAAACACGACTCTGTAACCGATTTGGTTGTTTACAAGTATTAGCACAAACCTATGAGGCGCCGTATAGAGCTTAAACTCAAACTTCACTCACACATGAAACACATGCATACACATATAGGAAACAGTCACACATACATATTTACTACTAAGTACTTAAACAACTATAAATGAAATGCACACATGCCTATGAGATGCGCATGCGCACACAAACTCTCTGTGCGCACACACACACAAAATCTCCATGCACCTGTAACCTGTAAAAAATCTCTGTACATCTTGTAAATTAATCAAATCATTTATTCATAAGTTATAAACATTTCAATACGTTATATATTTTATAATGGTATCAGTTTTTTATTTCAATAAATATTCTATATCTGAAATTTCCACAGCAGCAGCGACAGGTATCCGAGGTGCGTAGGTTACCATGGTAACGCACGGAGGAAGCGACGTCTGTTCTAGTGCCGCTGCAGGGTGTACTGACTGGTGGAATTTTGTAGAGGGACGTTCCCTTCACCGACATTCACTTCACAGGGAGTAGAGTGTAGTAATGTCAGTGTATGGACTTGCCGCTTCACCCGCATTTCCTGCCGCTGCAATATTCAGACATCATTTGGACGGTTCTGAATATGTCACCACCTTCATAATGTCTTGTGATTAACTTCCGTCTACACTGAGAATCATGTATCATGTACTATGGAGGTTTGTGCATGCGTCTCGTGTGTGCACTGAGAGTTTGTGTGTTTGTGCGCGCATCTCATCGGCGTGTGTGTGCACAGAGTTTGTGTGCGCATCTCATAGGTGTGTGTGTGTGCATTTCTTATATAGTTGTTTGACTACATAGTAGTATATATGTATGTGTGACTGTTTCATATATGTGTATCAAGTGTTTCGTGTGTGTGTGCATGAGTGAAGTTTGATTTCAGCCCTATACGGCGCCTCATACACAACAAACCGTTACAGATCTGGCCATTAAGAATGCATGTTCAGAGAAAAGGGATCTCGCGCACTTTCGCGGCAGCTTGCAGGAAGCAGTGAAAATGCTGTTCATTACCTGTAGGGGGCAGTCGTGTTTCAATCTGAAGTATTGTGTATCTGCTGAAGCCAAACATGTGTTCTCTCTCTTAGGCGCCCATTGACAGCAAGTGACAGAGCTTACAATACAACAAAGCTTTTTGTCAATTTTAGAATCCATAGAAGCTCAGTGGTCCGGACCAAACCTCTCACGATTGGCATCTTGGTTTATTCATACAGATGTACAGTACCTATTTTACAGGGTTGTCACTGACAAAGAGCAATATAAGAATAGTGCCAGCTGGCACACCTTAAAAAATAATTCAGCATCTATTTAGAGTCTAAATATTTTTCTTCTAAACTTGTGCTACTGTTGTTTACTTACAATATTTGTTAATTAAATAACCAATCGCTATTTATCAAGTTGATATACAGGTCAATCTGCATTTGAAAATGATTGTTTGATTTAGCTGATTTTTAATCTCTCTAAGTACATATGAATAATCATAGTGTCACCGCATGGGAAGGAAATTCCCCACAGTCCACAACAAAAATTAAATAAGACAAAGAATTAACAAACTTCTTAGAAAGAAAAGATTGAGTTTTCCTCTTAAAAAATAAAAACTACTCTTACTTTTGCAAAGACTTTGAGTGACCATTTGACATTTACCTGTCTGCTATATTCAATATTTAATAACGCTTCCGCAACATTATTGTCCAGACGTTTTATGTATATGGAAAACAGTGAAACCTAAAGACAAACAGAAAGGACAAATAAAGGAATGCACAAAACATTAACACTTTTACCGTGTTCAGCTAAATAAAGAGTTACTGCATTATGTTTCAAGATACCCTTAATTTACATTTTTCTCCTAATTATATGTCCACAAATATTTTGACAGCATACACTTATCAACTTATCAACATACACTTATCAGCAATTATCAAGTATTGCATTTCATATGAATGTCACATATGAGACGCGCGCACCAACACACACACAAACTCTCCATGCACACACACCTACAGTATGAGACGCGTGCGTGGGCACACAATCTCTCTGTGCAGACACACACACACACACACACACACACACAATATTTCCATGCAGGGAACATCTGAACAACATGTCTTCACTTCATAATATACCTGATTAAAAAGGAATATTTAGGCATATACAGTACACTGAATATATTTCACTTAAATATTACAGATTAAAACAAGGAAAGCAGATGTGCTGATCTTCATTTCCTTGTGATGCGGACAAAAGTCCAGGAAGGAAACGGAGACATCAGTTTTCGTTATTTTACAAAATCTGAATATATTCAGTAAATTCATGAATTACACTCAAAGTATCAACTCCGACTGTGAAGTCTGATTTAATTTGCTGGGGAAATAAAATTTGGGCAGAGACGTCCGTTCTGTCTTGTTAATTCATCTAAACCCCCCTACAGTGTTTGCCAACAGCGCACCCAGTTGGATAAATTCACACATATCTTGAATGAAAGGTGAGAAGAGATTCAGCAGAATCTTCTGACACCGTGCTTGCTCTGAAGGACCATATACGACAAGAATATAGAGAATAAGAATTGTATTTCTAATAAGATAATTAATTAAATAATTCAATTATATCAAATAAGATCTTTATCTAAAAGCCAGACCAAATTTCTCATTCACAGCTGAAGTAGTTAAATATGTTTATACTGTAGATACCTAGGTTATATTTTAAAAGCACAATTGCAAGTAAATTACAAACTGCATGTAATGTAAAATATGAATAAAACATTATTAGACACACACATATGATATGGGAGTATATACAGGGTGGGCCGTTTATATGGATACACCCTTAATAAAATGGGAATGGTTGGTGATATTAACGTCCTGTTTGTGGCACATTAGTATATGTGAGGGGGCAAACTTTTCAAGATGGGTGGTGACCATGGTGGCCATTTGGAAGTCGGCCATCTTGGATCCAACTTTTGTTTTTTCAATAGGAAGAGGGTCATGTGACACATCAAACTTATTGGGAATTTCACAAGAAAAAAAATGGTGTGCTTGGTTTTAACGTAACTTTATTCTTTCATGAGTTATGTACAAGTTTCTCTTTGTTCATAGCCATTGTCATGTCGAAGAGGTTAACACGTGATGAGTGGATCGAAATTGTGTTGATATCTGGTGAACGCAGTAACCGGGTCATTGCAGCAGATTTCAATGCAAGACACCCTACGAGACCACTCATCTCAAACTGCTTGCTAAGTTTCGTGAAACTAGTTCAGTGTTGGATTTGCCAAAATGTGGACGCATGAAAACTGTCACTAATGAACAAACATCAGTGGCTGTCCTAGCTTCATTCATATATACAAATGTGATTATTTTAACGCGGGTGCCGTGGATGATGCTCACAACTCCATGAATGCAGCTTGTGTTTTTCATTGATTTCATGCTGCGTGGTGGGAAACGTATAAATCTGTGCATGATCTGCGGTGCTGTAGAAGCAGAGATGAATTTATTTCCTTGAAGTAATGACCTCAAAAAAACTAACTGCAGTCAGGTGTTAGCATACATGGAGTCGTGTTAAGCAAATAAGTTTGGAGGTGTGGACTAGAGCTTCTTCAACTGAAAATCTGCTCAAACTTTTTTTTACTTCATGTAAATTGTTGATTTACTGTATGTAGTTTACAGCCTGCATTTTCTCTCTACACACCAATAGCATTAGCATTGCTACAAACTTAGCATTTACATAAAAAGTACAGAACAGAAACACCTGATTCATACACTGTCCTTCAGACAGATTGTAAAGGAAAAGCAGGACACGGCACATGTCTCTCCTGTGTAATGTTTTGCTCATGTGTGTGAAGTTTTCCTTCTGTGCATGTGTGCATGTGTGCGTGTGTGTGTGTGTGTGTGTGTGTGTGTCTGTGTTCATGATTTCTCTTGTGTGTAAGATTATTTTCTGTGGGGGATTTGTTTTGTGTTTTCTCTCTGTTGTGTGTATGACCTTGTGTGCGAGATGGTTTTTCGTGCGTGTGACTGATTACTCATGTGTGTGTCTTCTCTTGTGTGTGTCCCTGCTCTCTTGTTATCTTGAAAGAATGAATGAACTATAAAAGGAAGTAAAGGGGTAGCTCAGTGGTTAAGGCATTGGACTACGGTTCGGAAGGTCCCAGGTTCAAGTCCCACTACCACCAAGTTGTCCCTGTTGGGCCCTTGAGCAAGGCCCTTAACCCCAACTGCTCAGATGTATAATGAGATAAAAAAAAATGTAAGTCGCTCTGGATAAGGGCGTCTGCCAAATGCCTAGATGCAGATGTAAATAAAAAAACACATCCACAAATGAGGAACAACTTTAAATGAACGCTGCTAGCAAAACCAAAAGGAGAGAGAGAGAGAGAGAGAGCGCTCTCTTTCTGGGAGAATAATGATCATGTAATGTACCAATAACACACATGTAATGTACCAATAACACACAGTAACAGGATCACGGTTGGCTAAGAGCTAATTCACACTGGCCAAAATTCAGTGGAGTCGGCCAGCAAAGCTGCTGTAGCTAACTAGCACTTGATTGATGATTTCTGTACGAGTTAGCTTATCAATGTTAATACATATTTGTACTCCAATAACAAAGACACCATCAGTGTTTACATCAGAGTGTGTGATGGACAGAAGTCTTTATTAATCAGAGTTATAAGTGAACTGCTGTTTATGCTGTAAAGGTAAAATCAGCTCTGATCTCTACATCATTTCATATCAACAGAAAAACCCAAACTGACTGTAAGCGTGACTCCTCAGAGCTCCACCTCCACTGAACACACAGTTACTCTGAGCTGTGATCTGCAGGGTGCTGGATTCACGTTTCTCTGGTACAATAATCCACACTCAGGACATAAGATTCATGGAAAAACACAAAAGACACTCGATGTGCCAGTCTCTACTGTACGACAAACATTATACTACTGTAGAGCACGCAGGAGAAACGCTGAGTCACAGTTCAGTGATCCAGTCAAGATTACAGGTATTTTACAGATTTAAAATTAATAAGTATATGAATTCATAAGGAATCATTATCTGTGTGTGTGTGGGTGTGAGACTCTCTGAAAACCCAGCTAATGTCATTTTATTGTGATTCACTGTTTGTCATTCTAAATGTGATTTTAAGCAGAAAACAATGAATCACACACCCACCCACCCACACACACACACACACATACATACACAACAAAATACTAACTGGGTTTTCACAGACAGGGTGACATTTATAGAAAACTATGTTTAAATGTTTAGTTATTATTATTTTTGTACAGTGAGTCAAAAACCTGTAGTGAAAGTGCAGCCAGCTGAGAGTCTGTTCACTGGGGAAAGAGTCACTCTCACATGTGAGATACAGACTGGAGGATCCTTGCAGTACCACTGGTATAGAGATAATAATAAACTCAGTGATGCTGCAGGAGAGAAAACCTACACAATCACTGATGTTACAGAGTCTAATAAAGGTGTTTATAAATGTAAAGGAATAAAGTCATCAGACCCAAAACACTCAGAAATCACCCTGACCAGTGACGCTGTTACACTGACTGTATCAGGTGAGTGTCTTTTATTTCTCTTTATCCATATTGTTTGTGTGTAACAGTGAAAAATGAAGAGGTGTATTGTGTATAGAAATGCTTTAAACATGTCCTTTATATACACATAATGTAATGCGTTTTTGACATTTTCCCTGATAAACACACAGCATGTTAGGAACAACCACAGTCAGGAGATAAAACAAGCAGGAAGTGTTGAGATATTTAAACTGTAAACAAACAGTCCAGCCCGTAGATCTTTGAATAATTATATTTAATTTTACTGTATTATTGCATATGGTATCAGTACATCACCAAACCGAATTTGACGAGAAACACTCAAGATGTGAAAGCCATGACTTTTGGCTTTAATTTAGGATTTGGCTTTAATTTAGTTAGGCTTTGACAAAACAGAAGTATTAACTGTTATATACCGGCATAAACACACACACACACACACACACAGTATTTAGTGGGTCACAACATTCATACAGTATGTCGAGAACCACCTCATACAGACGTATCCAGGACATGGGCTACAATTGTCACAACTAATGAGTTTCGTTCCAGGAGCACACTTGTAAGTCTCAAACCGACAAGGTCTTATACGACTTTGATACAAAATACAGAATAAAGCATACCAATCCACTAGACTAAATCTGTTTCCGTTCCACACACTGCCATCATGTGGGCAAAAACTGTAACCACACACTCTCAAGGAAATGAATCTGTCAGTGAAATGTTGTCTCTGTGCCTTTAAATCACGAGGGGAATCCCGGACGCACTGATTCATTTAAACCATGACTGTGTTTCACAATAAATAGAGTTCTTCAAACTAAAAATGTGTCCATGGATTGAGAAAGAGAAAACTAATCAAACTAAGCTAACAAACTAGCATCAACATGTCAGAGCGGGGAAAACACAGCTTCCCTTCCCCAAACACGAGCTAGTGATGAGAAATGAATGTTAACGTGACTCAGAAGAGCGAGTAGTCTCAGAGAGTGATTCGTTTATTTTCTATTGTGCAAAGCAGAGGTTTTGTAGGTTATGTACAGGAAACAGAATTGAGTCCAGTTTGTTATTGGAGACTCAAGTAGACTGTAGGAAATTCCAGTCCAGAAATCCAAAAATCTAGGATTATTTTTATTTTCTATAAGACTGGAGAGATACGTTGATCATCACTGATAAATTTTTTTATAGTTCAGGATGCTCTCCTTCCATGCTATTTGGAATACTAACAATTTAGTTTGATTCCATTTACGTTTTGTATTTTGAGCGGTCTGTTTTAAAGTGTGTGTGTGGTCATTATACCAAGGTGTGAGTTTCTTATCTCTAATCAATTTCCTTTTAACTGGAGCTACATTATCTAAGCTATAACGGAATGTCGACTCTAAATGTTTAGTCACCTGATGGAGTTCTGTGGAGTCAGATGGCGATCCAATCAAAGTAGATAATTCTGGGAGATTACTGATGAAGCTCCGTGTGGTATTTGATGTAAATGTACGTTTAATGTGGTAGCAGTAATACACACAGTAACGATCTGTGTGTATTATTTGTACATTTATTTGTTTGTTTGTTTGTTGTGGTGTGATAACAAAACCCACCATTGATATTTAAGCAAAACACAGTGATAAACTGTAATAACGTTATATATGTAAAATATGATCTTGTTTATTCTGCCTCAAAAGAACGATACGCGTAGGTTTCCTCTACACACCCATCAAACTAATAGCTGTAGAGTAGAGAGAGATTAGAGACCTGCATCATCACACAACAGTTACTGTCCATCAATCACAGTGAATCAATCATGTGTTTAATTCAACATTAAAACTATTTAAAAAAGATGTTTAGTGTCACAGCAGAGACAGAAATAATGTTTCACTCTAGAAGTGATCAGTGCAGTAAAGATACTTTACATCCTAAACTGTGTTTCATTTCTAACAGAAAAACCTAAACCTGATCTCAGATCAGACCGTGAAGGAGAAACGCTGACAGGAAACCCAGTGACTCTGACCTGTACACTGAAGCTGAAGTCTGATGGATGGAAGTTTTACTGGAAGAAAGACACACAGAGCACTGAGACTGAGACTGAAACTGCAACACACTCCCACACCTTCACACCAGTCAGTGTCTCTGATGGAGGTCAGTACAGGTGCAGAGCTGGAAGAGGAACCCCAGTCTACTACACAGACTACAGTGATGCACGCAGGGTAAATGTTATTGGTGAGTAAGAGACTTTGTGTAAAAGTGATTCTACACAACACTGAACATGTGAGCAGCGTCTCAACATAGCGACATTTACACAGATACATACGTACAGACTCTCTCAGCAACATCATAAAGAAACTTGTAAAAAGAGTGAAGAAATTGTCCTCAGTCAGTCTCCGCTAACACAGCAGTGTATCTTTACATTTTAGGTTTTTGTTCACTTGAGGACATTCAGTGTTCATAAAGATGTAACGTTTTTATGAAGGATAAACAGGATAGTTTACACACTGTAATGCAGAAATGACATTAGTGTATATGAAGTGAGTTTTACTTCATCAGTAGTGATTGTAGCTTCATTATTCACATGTGAGCAGATTTACTGAATCTACACTCTGAATAGAAACATGAAATTTGTGTTCAACTTTAAAATGTTAATGCATTTAAGTTTTGAAAATTAAGAAAAACAATTCCCTGGAAATGAATTTCTAAATAGAAACAGTAGTGTGTGTGTGTTGTGTTTCCTTACAGAGATTAAACCTGTGGTGATTATAAATCCTGATAAACAGGTGTTCAGAGGAGAGAGAGTGACTTTCAGGTGTAACATGACGAGAGGAAGAGACACTAAGTGGACATACAGCTGGTATAGGAATGATGACACAGAGATGCCAGACCACAGAACACAGGAGTTTACGGTGGATATTCCAGAACAGTCCTGGAGTGATTATGGGGGTAAATACACCTGCAGAGGGATGAGAAAAAGTTACTCTCAGGTCTCAGAGATGAGTGCTGCTGTTACACTCTCTGTATCAGGTGAGTGTGTGTGTGTGTGTGTGTGTGTGTGTGTGTGTGTGTGTGTGTTGTTATAATGTAGGTGCTGATACACATTTCCTTGTGGGTGGAGATTTACTGATGGTGTAGGACGTGAGGAATTTAAACACTGTGATGTTATTGTGAAGGATGACTTTCACTCACGCGTTTGGCGCACACACACACACACACACACACACACACACACACACACACACACACACACACACACATTTGTAGATGCATCCACTGCTGCAGAGATGACAAGATGACATGATCACCTTCATCACTACAGCCAAAACCAAACACATCAGTAATTTATCAGTGAATTATTAATATGATCAGAGTTACGTCTCCTTGTTGTTTTTTCCTGACACATTAATAATCATTAGTCTACTTCTGCCGCTGCGCTCTGGAAGACATTATGCGTGCGGTTACTGCTGCGTTAGACTACGTAAGAAATTAAAGAGGAGGATCACGATGCTCAACACTCTGAGCCCAAACCTCATTTAAATTAAATTAACTAATAGTGTAAGTAAACAACAATAGCCCACGTTCAGAAAAGTATTTTTATTTAGATTATGAATAATAATCCTCCATCTGTTTTTAGATGTGCGGTGAGGACGAGGTGTGGAATCAGTGGGAGTATAGTGGTGTATAAATACTCGCTAAATAGACGCTGCCTTTGTGAGAGTAAAAATAAACATAAATAATAGTATAGCAGAGATGCAACAAAACACACGTATATACTCAACTAAATAAACGTTGCATTTCTGCGCCACTGAGCAGCTTAATTTCACTCAGACACTCAGAGCACAAAAAACAAGAGTGTCCTGCACACACTTATAGTGATTGGGTCCTAAAAAACAACAACAACAGCAGCGCACAAATAAATACTCGCTTAATAAGCGCTGCCTTGTGTGACGTGAGCGCGTGCTGATGTGTGAGGAATCTGAGTGTATAGGTGTGAACAGCTGACACATCAATAGCCAGGTGTCTATAGGTCTTACATAATCATGAAGTCGTGGATTATTCAGTGAAACAGAGGCTCTGCTGAAAAACACTGATGCACACCAGTCACTTTACCCCAAATAAAAGGTCTTTCTGATTATAATGTTTATATTTTATTTTGCTATGGACACACACCCAAGACTTCCATCAACTCAGTTATGTGTTAAATAATCTGTGAGGTTTGTTTATTCTCCATTTTCACTGTTTGTCTGCTGTAGTTTGAAATTGTATTTCCTTTGACAGAAGTTTAAAAGTCGCACATGACTTTAACATATTTACATCAGCCAGGTTATAAAACCCATTTTGTGCTCTGTTAATAAGTCAGATTTGGTAAAGAGTTTAAATTGATACAAATTTAAGAGGAGGCCTGAAGAGCGTCAAACCCCAGACGGTTAAAGTAATCCTCGTCCCAGGAGCTGACTTGAGTTATCTTAAATCTAACATTTTTTTAAATAATAATAAACAGATAGAAAGAGAGAGAGACTATATATCAGTTCATTCTTTGTACAAATAAAATGATCAGCTAGTGAACTTAAATTCACTAACACTCACAACATATTCATGAAACAATAGTGAACATTTAATCATTGTTTTATTTCTTTTTTCTCATTATTGTAGAGTAAATGTAAATAACTCTGGTTCAGATTTATAATGTTTGTTACTCGGATGTGGAAATTACCATCACTGTAGTATTTCTTCGATACATGTTATGACTTTTTCATGACTTAAGCTCTAATTACAATTAAAAACTGTGGAAATTGCAGCCATTTTGCAAAATGTTTCTTTGCGCCACCTGGTGGTCATTTTGTGAATGACTTTAAAATGCTACCGATTTATTTTGGCCACTGTCGTTTTGCCGTGGCGGTGAGCACGGAGGTAATAGGCATTCCCACTGACTACCTACTGTTCACTCCATCAGCTTTAGCATTGCTAAAACCTTAGCATTTACATCTTGAATGTTGAGTACAGAACAGCAACACCTGATTCACACACTGACCTTCAGACAACTTTTTTCTAGGAAAGGTCGAGCAAGACCGCTTTCTCTCGTGTGAAGTTTTTGTGTGCGCGTGTGTGCTCGAGAGATCTTGTGTGTGACATTTCTCTCATGTGTGTGACATTTTACTTTTTCTCATTTGATTTCTCATTTGTGACATCACTCTTGTGTTATCCGTTATCACCTAAATGAGGATGGGTTCCCTGTTGAGTCGGTTCCTCTCAAGGTTTCTTCCTACTGCCACCTCTGGGAGTTTTTCCTTGCCACTGTCATCCTCGGCTTGTTCATCAGGGACAACCTGATCATTTTGATGCAACACATTCACATTTCATACAAAGTTCGATAATTCCTATGATTGCATGAAGCTGCTCAGTAAAAATGTCAGTTGTTAAAACTGCGCTATACAAATGTAATGTAATTAAATTATGCTCCAATCAGCTATGAAATATACTTATATTTTACAAAAGTGTAGTACTGTAGGGTCAAAGGTCAGTCCTGTCCTTGACAATCTGCAATAGGCGAGAGAGTATGATATGTGATGTTACTATGATATGAGTGTCAGATATAAAGACTGTTGATTCATGATCACACACTGTGCAGCACATATTTAAACTGTCACGGCATGCCAGGTCACACCCATGTCTCAAGCAAAAGCCATGATCACCTTGTGCACTCCAGCTCCATATCCACCCCGTCTCTTGCTTTTCAACGCCTCATTCAGCGCTCCCATCACACCTGTTCTCAATTCTTAATCATCACAACTATCTATTTAAACCGCGCTCTAACATCACCACGTCGCCAGATTATTGTGTGCTACTCAAGTCAAGTCAAGTCAATTTTATTTATGTAGCGCTTTTAACAATTGACATTGTCGCAGAGCAGCTTTACACAATCAAAAGAAGTAAGTTTGTATGCAATGTGTATAAATCAAAATGATAAGATTGTCCCTGTAAGTCGCTCTGCATAACAGAGTCTACTCTGCCACCCTTAACAATATCTCACAGTCTCCGTAAAAAAAAGCAAACTGCTTCCATCAACTGCATTTAAAATATATATATATATATATATATATATATATATATATATACATATTCTAATTTCTGGACTGGAGTGTGGCGCAAAAGCTCGGTAAGAAAAAAAAAAAAAAGATTATTGCTTTGTACGAGACATGACATTTAAAAATAATTAAATAATAAAAATCCACAACACACATTACTGTACATAGAATTTCACTGCATATTAGATACTTTTAATATTTTAATACCTGTAAGTAATATAGCTGACAATATACAGAAGCACTACTGAAACCAATTTTCAGTTTCACTTTCTCACTCACTCATCGTCTATACCGTTTTATCCTGTATTCAGGGTCGCCTGGAGCTTACCCCAAGAGACAGAGTGCCAATCCATTGCAGGGCACACACACATACACACACTCACACACACTCTATGGGCAATTTGGGAACTCCAATTAACTCAACCTTTGGTCTGTGGGAGGAAACCGGAGTATCCGGAGGAAATCCACCAAGCACGGGGAGAACAGGCAAACTCCATGCACACAGAGACGGTGATCGAACCTGGCCGGGAATGCCCAGTATTCCAGTGTTCTTTTCTGTTTCGACTTTCCGGATCACGACCACGCTCTGTTACACCGACCTCGCCTTTGTCTCACGTCTTGGATATGTTGCCTTCTCGTGTTTACTGTTGCCGACCTCCGGAATTGTCTCTCGATTACAAACTTGGATTACGGACTCTCTCGACTCACCGGCTTTGACCCTCGCCCGTCTCACGACCACGAGTGATCTCCACGCTGACCGACACAGCAGCTCTCGCTCTTCACACACGCCGGCTCGCCACTTCAGCAATTTTTGCCGCGGAGCTCATTCAGAGTCACAGTAGCGATCACTCTGCACTTGGATCCTTCAGGCCCACGAACCCGCGTGACATAAACAGAAATCATGTAACCATGCAATTTAAAATACACACACACACACACACACACACACTTGGATGTCTTATAGGAGTGAGATGTGACAATTGCAAACGAGAAACTTCACATAGAAGAGATGACACACAGAATATTAGAAAAAGTCACACACACAAAGACAACACAAACACAACAAAGATGACACACTCACAAGAGAAACGTGTCAATCATCACATGAGAGAGAAAGAGAGAGAGAGGAATGTGAGAGAACAGCTGTTTATGCTGTAAAGGTAAAATCAGATCTGATCTCTTCATCATTTCATATCAACAGACAAACCCAGACCGACTGTGACTGTGGATCCTCAGAGCTCCATCTACACTGGAGACAGAGTTACTCTGAGCTGTGATCTGCCGTCTACTGGATGGACTTTTCTCTGGTACAAAGATCAGAAATCAAGTCCTCTCTCTGATGGAGCTCCAGTTGCTAACACACTTGAAGTGACAGTTTCTAATGAAGGAGAAATAAAATACTACTGTAAAGCACTCAGAGGAAAGAGGCTCTCATTAAAATACTTGAAAATTTAAAAAATAATAATTATAATTAAAAAGAAATAATGTCTGGCATGGTATTTGTTTTTTTTTTCCTTTGGGTGCTTACAATTGGTTTCACGCCTTCATTCATGAGAAATGTCATTATTATATGTAGATCGATCAGCCATGACATCAAGGTGGAAGGTGTGAGAACACCCACGTCACTACTGTTTTTTAGCGGCAAAGGGGGACCTAGAATCAGGCAGTAACGAGGGGAACTGACCACACGGTGATACTGAATGACAAAGTGTGTAGTGCAACACATGAGGGAACTTGGGAACATAATGATTGGACTTTGGAGCCACGGAAAAAGGTCATGGTGTGATGAGTTCAGATTTAGTCTATAGCCATGGGTGTGTCAGGGTAAGAAGGGAAGTGCAGGAAGCGATGCACCCATCATGCATATTGCTTACTGTACAATCCCCAGGAGGCAGTGATGTGAGCTGAGGTCGCTTCAGTTGGTCAGATTAGACTCAGCAATGTTATGCGGCTATAAAAAGGGAAAGGGATCTCGTCAGCTGCCGCAGCAGTGCGCGCGAGGCTGTGAACATGCCATTCATTACCTGTAGGGGGCAGGCGTGTTTCAATCTGAGGTATTGTGTGTCTACTGAAGCCGAAAATGTGTTAATCTCTCTTAGGCGCCCCATAGACCGCAAGCGACAGAGCTCATAAACGTGTCAAGCTCAAACTGTAAATGCTGTTATGTATTTATTCTTAATTTTCTTCTCTCCTTCAATGATGATTCTTCTTTGACTGTGCTTTCTCCATTCAGTTCATTATTAGTAGTAGTAGTAGTGCTGTGAAGTTATTATTATTTTTATTATTATTGTAACATGCCTGTGCGTGTGTGCAAAAAGACGAAGTATAACAAAGAATATAAAAGTGTATGATAGTTAGCCTAAAACAATATTTGTGTATTTATTGTGTATATGCACTTTAAATATACACTAAACAATAAACACTGCCTGTTGCAAAGTGAAAGTGAGCTGTGCGTGCGCGCTTTTTGATCAAAAGGCTGATAAACACGCGCACAGATATGAGCAGCTTTATCAATAAAACTGCAGACATACTCTACCATTAATGAACCAAACACAAACATATATGCTACTCGCTGAACACAACGCGACAGCACGCAGAATCCCTGGGCTCTGACTGCGCTTTCTCCATTTATTATTATTAGTAGTAGTACACTAACAAATGCTGGGTTTCTTCGGGTAATTTAATCACACTGTTGGGTTGCTTTTGCTATGAAAACTAAAAGTGCTACATGATGAAACTCAATGCAAAAAACAGAAAAAGAAATGATTCAGTTTCCTCTCTAGACATTTTGTCTGCATCACAATGAACTGAAGCTCAGCACGTCTTCTCTCCTTGTTTCAATCTGTAATATTTAAGTAAAATGTATTTCGCGTACAGGCCTAAATATTCATTTTTATTTATGGACAGGTGTAGTGTGTTTTATCTAGAAGTGCTGCAATTTTCGCTGGTTTCAAAACACAACGTTTTCAGAGATTTGAGCTCAATTTTATTTGTATTGTACTTTTGAAATGGTCATTGTTTCAAAGCAGCTTTACACAAACAAAAGTTATAAATGAAAGGAAATTACATAAAGGAATTATGTATATTATTATTATATGATTATATAATTTATATTATATTATATATATATAATATCAGTATAAATAAATATTATAGTATCTCCTTTTTTATTGAATTAAGTATTAATATAAATACTTTTTAAATTCTGTCTTAAAAATCACATTTTTCATATATCTCATTGTTATACTACTGTATGCCGAGAAAAATGCAAATCGGGCAACTCGGTCGCTTTACTTATAAACCTTTATTTCCAACGCTTCCGTTATGCGGTCAATAGCAGCTGATTGGAGAAGAAACAACCAATCAGAAGTAGTGTGTGGAAGTCTGAGCGTACAGGCAGAGTTGAGCGCGCGCAGAAAAGAAATGTTGTTCGCACGTGCGGAAAATACGTTGAGCGTGCAGGGGAGACACGGCACGCGCATAGAGTTCTTTGTCTGTCCTCAAAATGTCAAATCTGTGCCTCAGGAAAGTGGCGATAAAATATTTATTTATTTAAATATATACACACACACCTATGAGATACGCGCACACACACAGTTCATGATACTCAAGGTGCATTCCGATCGGCCTGAAGTCCCCAGCACAGTACACTTCACAGGGTGTTCAGTCATATTAAGTGTGATTCCAAACCGCAGGGAGTGAAACTGCTCAGTTCAAAACGCTGATGCTCGCCTACAAAGCTAAAAATAGCCCAACACCCACTTACCTCTCTGCTCTAGTCACACCACGCACTGCACCACGTTCCCTCCGATCCTCCAGCACTGCTCGCCTCATCACACCATCTCTCAGGGATCGAGGGCGGCATTCATCCAGACTCTTTTCTGTTCTGGCGCCTACAGTAGGTGCTGCAACGACCTTCCTCTAGATGTCCGTACAGCAGAGACTTTGACTATCTTTAAACGACGACTCAAGACGTATCTGTTTCTCCAGTACTTGGACTAATAATAATAAAAATAAATAAATAAATAATAAAAAAAAAAACCCAGTTCCCAGTTGTGTTTGACTAATAGCACTTATTTTTGACCTAGTTAACCCAGTGTAAGTATCTATCCAGTGATGTAAACTTTAAAGCACTTTTTGTAAGTCGCTCTGGATAAGAGCGTCTGCCAAATGCCTAAATGTAAATGGAGCTGTAACAGTGTAGGGAACAACTGAACAACAGGTCTTCACTTCACCGAAAAGAGAGTGACACATTTCCCATCAGTCATCGCGTCTCGCAATAATGCAGATCAAACATAAAACACCTGTCCATAAATAAAAAGGAATATTTAGGCATAGACGTGAAATATACTTCACTTAAATATTACAGATTAAAACAAGGAAAGTAGACGTGCTGAGCTTCAGTTCATTGTGTTGCAGACGAAAGGTCTAGGAAGGAAACGCTTGTCGTTATTTTACAAAATCTGAATATATTCAGTAAATGTATGAATAACACTCAAAGTATCAAATCCAACTATGAAGTCTGAGGCAGAGACGTCTGCTCGGTCTTGTTAATTTATTTTAAACCATTCAATTCTGCCAATTCCCCCATCAGTGAAAACCGGTTTGATAACTTCACACCAATCATGAATGAAAGGTGAGAAGAGGGATTACAGTAACTGAGAGTCTGCATGTGTTCACCTCGGAGCGCGCTGTCGTGTTGTAATCAGCGGGTAGACTATATATTAGTTTGTTGTATGTCTGGGGAGTATGTCTGCAGTTTTATGGATAAATCTTCTCATACCTGCTCGCACATGTTTATCAGCCTTTTGATCAACGGCATTCACTTTCATTTTGCAAAAGGCAGCGTTTATTGTTTACTGTATATTTAAAGCGGATATACACACATTCATCTTGAAAGATCTACTGTAAAACAAAATAAAACTCATGTTTGCATTGGAAACAATATTGTTTTAATTTAAATTGATTAATTATTACACACCGTTGTATTCTTTGTTGTTCTTCGTCTTTTTGCACACGTGTGTGCATCTTTAAATTCAAACAGAAAATAATAGTGGGCTGGCAGGCATGTTATTTATCATGTAACTTAAACGGCTGAATGAAGTTAAATATAAAGAATAAATTAATAATTGCGTTTGCTTTACATTTGAGCACTCGTGTAAATAGCTTCTTCATTGTATATACTCCCATATCATATATGTGTGTCTAATAATGTTTAATTCATATTTTACATTACATGCAGTTTGTAATTTACTTGCAATTGTACTTTAAAAATATAACCTATATATCTACAGTATAAGCATATTTAACTACTTCAGCAGTGAATGAGAAATTTGTTGTGGCTTTTGGGTAAAGTCCTTCAATGCCCCATGTAGCAGATATTCTGTGAAGCACAACACATTTACTTAAATTTAAGTTGTGTGATTTGTGAGTACCTCCGCGTTCGCGAGCATCAAAACGGAGGTTTAACCAGCAGGCTCAGACTTTCACCTTCTGCCGAATTATCTCTCCAAATAACAGCCGTTGCGATCGTGCACTCGCTGCTCTACGCGGATTCACGCGATCCTCTCTGGCGCTTCACTTCCGGGATTCTCCCTCACGTCATCAGCCCGCCTCCTCTCCAGTCACAAAGCATTCCCCCATTCATCAGGGCCGCTCATTCTCTCACAGACACACACACACACACACACACACACACACACAAAGCATCTCTCCCTTGCTCCTGTTACAGTTACAGATTATTACTCCTGTGTGCAAAAGAATAAGAGCTCTGAAAAGAAACTGTTTGTCCGCTATTGGGCTCACTCTCGTCCAGAACCGCCCGTGACAAGTTAGCTTAGCTATTGTAGCTAACTAGTGCTTAGTATGGTTTCTGTACTAGTTTTCTGATCAATACATATTTAGATACAGATTGCAACGACACATGGAGCTAAGTGTTCACATCAGAGACATCAGTTACATTTAATGTCTGCAACTTACATTCTGCATTTTCCACTATAATATGGCCTTGTGTGTGATACCTCTCTTATGTGTATATTTAATTCAATTCACTTAAATTTTATTTGTATAGCGCTTTTAACAATTGATATTGTCGCAAAGCAGCTTTACACAATCAAAAGAATTATTTAAGTTTGTATGAGATGTGAATGTGTATGAATCAAAATAAGATTGTCCCTGATGAGCAAGCCGAGGACGACGGCACCAGTGGCAAGGCAAAACTCCCTGAGATGGCAGTAGGCAGAAACCTTGAGAGGAACCAGACTCAGCAGGGAACACATCCTCATTTGGATATATAAGGGAGCAGGAATTGATCTGCAGTCATACTGTGTGAGGCTGGAAGTTCAGTATAACAGCAGATGTGTTTAAGTTAAATTGAGTCCAGTTTGTTATTGGAGACTCAAGTAGACTGTAGGAAACTCCAGTCCAGAAATCCAAAAATCTAGGATTACAGTGGAGAGATACATTGATCTAGCATCACTGAGAGCTTTTCTATAGTTCAGGATGCTCTCCTTCCATGCTATTTGGAATACTAACAATTTAGTTTGATTCCATTTACGTTTTGTTTTTTGAGCGGTCTGTTTTAAAGTGCGTGTGTGGTCATTATACCAAGGTGTGAGTTTTTTATCTCTAATCAATTTCCTTTTAACTGGAGCTACATTATCTAAGCTATAACGGAATGTCGACTCTAAATGTTTAGTCACCTGATGGAGTTCTGTGGAGTCAGATACTCAGAGCACAAAAAAACAAGAGTGTCCTTATAGTGATTGGGTCGTAAAAAACAACAACAACAGAGCACAAATATATACTCGCTTAATAAACGCTGCCTTGTGTGACGTGAGCGCGTGCTGATGTGTGAGGAATCTGAGTGTATAGGTGTGAACAGCTGACACATCAATAGCCAGGTGTCTATAGGTCTTACATAATCATGAAGTTGTGGATTATTCAGTGAAACAGAGGCTCTGCTGAAAAACACTGATGCACACCAGTCACTTTACCCCAAATAAAAGGTCTTTCTGATTATAATGTTTATATTTTATTTTGCTATGGACACACACCCAAGACTTCCATCAACTCAGTTATGTGTTAAATAATCTGTGAGGTTTGTTTATTCTCCATTTTCACTGTTTGTCTGCTGTAGTTTGAAATTGTATTTCCTTTGACAGAAGTTTAAAAGTCGCACATGACTTTAACATATTTACATCAGCCAGATTATGAAGCCCATTTTTTTTTTTTTTTTTTTGATTTTTCCCCGATTTTCTCCCTAATTTAGTCGTGTCCAATTCCTCCCCGTCACTAGGGGGCTCCCACATTAAGGCTACTACTACCACTCAGCCGGGAGGGCCGAAGACTATCACGTGTTTCCTCCGAACCACGTGACGCCAGCCGACCGCATCTTTTTTTTTTCGAACTGCTCGCTCGCGCACCGTTGGGGGCGGCGTAACGCACTCGGAGGACAGCGCTATCCGCTCCCTCCGTTGCGCGAGCTCACAGACGCCCCTGACTGGCTGTAGAGCCGTGATTAATGGTGGAGCACTAAGTACCTCTCATCCCTCCCCTCTGAGAGAGCTCGGCCAATCAGCTCTCTCTAGACCTCCGGCTGCGAGAGGTTACAGCACCACCCGGGATTCGAACTAGCGATCTCCGGATGATAGGGCGAGCGCTTTAACCACTGCGCCACTCGGAGGCCCGAAGCCCATTTTGTGCTCTATGTTAATAAGTCAGATTTGGTAAAGAGTTTAAATTCATACAAATTTAAGAGGAGGCCTGAAGAGCGTCAAACCCCAGACGGTTAAAGTAATCCTCGTCCTAGGAGCTGACTTGAGTTCTCTTAAATCTAACATTTTTTTAAATAATAATAAACAGATAGAAAGAGAGAGAGACTATATATCAGTTCATTCTTTGTACAAATAAAATGATCAGCTAGTGAACTTAAATTCACTAACACTCACAACATATTCATGAAACAATAGTGAACATTTAATCATTGTTTTATTTCTTTTTTCTCATTATTGTAGAGTAAATGTAAATACCTCTGGTTCAGATTTGTAATGTTTGTTACTCGGATGTGGAAATTACCATCACTGTAGTATTTCTTCGATATATGTTATGACTTTTTCATGACTTAAGCTCTAATTACAATTACAAACTGTGGAAATTACAGCCATTTTGCTAAATGTTTCTTTGCGCCACCTGGTGGTCATTTTATGAATGACTTTAAAATGCTACTGGTTTATTTTGGCCGCTGGCGTCTTGCTGCGGCGATGAGCACGGAGGTAATAGGCATTCCCGTTAACTACCTACTCTTCACACCATCAGCTTTAGCATTGCTAAAAACTTAGCATTTACATCTTGAATGTTGAGTACAGAACAGCAACACCTGATTCACACACTGATCTTCAGACAACTTTTTTCTAGGAAAGGTTGAGCAAGACCACTCTCTCCCATGTGTGAAGTTTTCCGTGTGTGTGTGTGTGTGTGTGTGTGTGTGTGTGTGTGTGTGTGTGAGAGAGAGAGAGAGAGAGAGATCTTGTGTGTGACATTTCTCTCGTGTGTGACATTTTACTTTTGTGTGTGAGGTTTCTCTTGTTTTATCGCTGTTGTGAGTGAAGTCTCTTGTGTGTGTGATGGCTTTCTGATGTGTGTGTGTGATGGCTTTCTCATCTGTGTGACAGATTTCTCTTTTGTGACATCACTCTTGTGTTATCCGTTATCACCTAAATGAGGATGGGTTCCCTGTTGAGTCGGTTCCTTTCAAGGTTTCTTCCTACTGCCGCCTCAGGGAGTTTTTCCTTGCCACTGTCGTCCTCGGCTTGTTCAGGGACAACCTGATCATTTTGATGCAACACATTCACATTTCATACAAAGTTCGATAATTCCTATGATTGCGTGAAGCTGCTTAGTAACAATGTCAGTCGTTAAAAGCGTAACATACAAATGTAAGTTAATGTACTTGAATTGAATTAAATTGAATTGAATTATGCTCCAATCAGCTGTAAAATATACTTGTATTTTACAAAAGAGTAGTACTGTAGGGTCAAAGGTCAGTCCTGTCCTTGACAATCTGCAATAGGCGAGAGTATGATATGTGATGTTACTATGATATGAGTGTCAGATATAAAGACTGTTGATTTGTGCTTACACACTATAAAGAACATAGTTAAACAGGCATCATGATGTAACTATGCAATTTAAAACACACACACACACACACACACACACACTTGGATGTCTAATATGAGAGAAATGTGACAATTGCACCAGAGAAACTTCACGTAGAAGAGATGACACACTGTACATTAGAAAAATTCACACACAAGATAAACACAACACAAACACAACAAAGATGACACACTCACAATAGAAACGTCTCACACACAAGACAGATGACACACAAACAGGAGAAACGTGTCAAATATCACATGAGAGAGAGAGAGAGAGATGTGTCTTGTTTCTCTGCTCCACTGTAGAAATGTAATTAACTGATAAATATGAAATCAGACGTGTTTATTAATCAGGAATGTGAGAGAATAGATGTTCCTGCTGTAAAGGTAAAATCAGCTCTGATCTCTTCATCATTTCATATCAACAGCAAAACCCAAACCCACTGCAAGAGTGAATCCTCAGAGCTCCATCTACACTGGAGACAGAGTTACTCTGAGCTGTGATCTGCCGTCTACTGGATGGACTTTTCACTGGTACGAAGCTCAGAAATCAAGATACCTGACTCCTGGAGATCCACATAGTAACACACTCAATGTGACAGTCTCTAATGAAGGACAAACAACATACTACTGTAAAGCACTCAGAGGAAACTACGAGTCAGAGTTCAGTGATGCAGCCACGATCACAGTGAGAGGTACGTCACTACAGGGTTACAGTTAGTAAGACTGTGAAAAAAAAACACTTATTAATTGTTAAGGAATCAATCTAATTGTGTATTTATGTAAAATAATATTTAAATAATGTTTAGTCGTTCTGTATGTGTTGAAGTTTTATTATCTTTGTACAGCGAGACCGCAGCCTGTAGTGAAAGTGCAGCCAGCTGAGAGTGTGTTCACTGGGGAAAGAGTCACTCTCACATGTGAGATACAGACTGGAGGATCCTGGCACTACCACTGGTATAGACATGATGAAGAACTACTGCAGAGTCCTACAGGAGTGAATACATACACAATCGATAAAGTTATAAAGTCTGATGAAGGTGATTATACATGTGAAGGAAAACAGTCATCAGACCCAAAATACACAGAGCGCAGTGCTGCTGGTACACTGACTGTATCAGGTGAGTGTTTTATTTCTGTTAATATTATTTGTGTGTAACAGTGAGAAGTGTAGATGTGTATTCTGTATAATGACTTTAAACATCATCTTTATAAAGACATAATGTATCTTATATGCCATTTTACTGACAAACACACAGAATGTTAGTAAGTTTACAGACAACAAGCTCACATCATTAACACAAGTTACACTAAACTAAAGACTCATTTATTGTAATAAAACTTGATGTTTTGTTCAGCCACAGTCAGGAGGTAAAAGAAGCAGGAATGTGTTTAGTGTTGAAGATGTGAAAGTATTTCTCCTGTAATCTGAAGTGACAGAGCTTTTGGATTATTATATCTTTACAAATAATGTTGACAAAAAAAAGGCAATTTGTGACACTAATTATAGAAAAGAATAGGGCAGGTGTGATGTTTTCCTTTTGTCCATATCTCCTTTCATTTGTGTGTGTGTGTGTGTGTGTGTCATTATTTCTGCATGTGGAGTTTGTCACACTACCGCTCAAAAGTTTGAGCTGACTTTCTAACTCCATGGTCTTTCCTGATTTTTATTTCTCTCTACACTATAAAACAATCCTGAAGGCGTCCAAAATATACAACAATCGTATTTGAACATTTTAAGATGTTGAGATGCATCTTCTACTCCTGCTTTGTAAAGCTTCATAACGGCTCTAATCTCAGGAGCTGTTTGATGTTAACGGGTGATTTCTGAGGCTGTAACTCTACATGAACATCTCCTCTGAAGCAGAGGTCTTGCTTTCCTGGGAAGGTCTTCATGAGAGACAGTTTCATCATGGAGCTTGATGGGTTTTGCAAATACACTTGACACAATACTGTTCTTACAAGAACTATTCCAGAAAGGCTGACCTCTGTGATTTAAAATAACAACTGACTGTTGTTATTGTAGTTGTTACATAATAACATGATTCCAGATGTGTTATTTCATAGTTCTGAAATCCTCAGTTTTGTTCTAGAATGTAGAAAATAAATCACGAAAGAAAAACAAAGAAATTTGCAAGTGATCCCAAACTTTTGGGCGGTAGTGTATCTCTGTCTTGTGTATGACTATTGTTTGAGAACCTCTCTCATGTGTCTGTGAGACCAGCTTTCTTGTGCGAGTATGTGTTTGTGTGCGAGGTGGCTTTCTCAAGTGTGACGACTCTCTTGTTCTATTGACCGAATGAACAAAAGAAGTATAAAAAAACATCCAGTACTTAGAATTATGAATGAATGAGACATGACCCGAAAGAAATATCAGACACACAAGCCATGTCTCTCTCACACACACACACACACACACACACACACACACACACAGAAGAAACATCTCACACACAAGAGAGATAACACATGACATGGGTAGGTAATTTGGAAGAGGGCAGTTTTCAATTTCATTGAAATTTACAAACGAGTTATTGGGGGGAGGCGGCACGGTGGTGTAGTGGTTAGCACTCTTGCCTTGCACCGCCAGGGTCCAGGTTCGATTCCCGGCCAGGCTTGATTCCTGTCTCTGTGGAGTTTGCATGTTCTGCCCGTGCTTGGTGGGTTTCCTCCGGGTACTCCGGTTTCCTCCCACAGTCCAAAGACATGTAGGTTAGGATAATTGGCGTTCCCAAATTGCCCTTTGTGTGTTTGTGAACGAGTGAGTGTATGTGTGTGTGTCTGTGCTCTGCGATGGATCAGCACCCTGTCCAGGGTGTACCCTGCCATGTGCCCTAAGTCTCCTGGGATAGGCTCCAGGCCCCCCGTGACCCTGAATACTGGATAAAGTGGTATAGATGATGAGTGAGTGAGTGAATTATTGGGGGAAGTTCATATAAATCTACAGAAACTGAAACAGCGGGCTTAAAAAAGGAGTAAAACAGGATCTGAGATGTATTTCAGAAAATTAGCACAGTAGGAACATGAACAGAAATATTGTGGACATCAGTAAGATTCACATTAACTTATATACAAAAGGAGTATAATATGTGACCTTTAAATAGCACGAGAGAGTAAAAGTGAAGGAATATGATGGATGCAAGTCTGTTTAAATGAGGCTTTGCTGTATTATATGAGCATTAAATAATCTTTTTATTAAATGTTTAAATAAGCAGCTGATTAAGGTCGACTTGGAAATACAGAATGTTACTTAGACCTCCTACTGAGTGTGCAGATTTCCTCTGAGTGTGCTGTGTTCATAGAACTTTAATCAGAGATAAATGTGTGTGTGTGTCTGCTGTGAGGTGGCAACACTGTCCCTATTTATTGATGTTTAGGCAAAACACACAGTGTTGCAACGACTGTCAAAGGAAAGAGATTAGCTGCTGAGAGCTAACAGGGAAATGTGTCCGACACACCATGTCCAATCAAAACACGACTCTGTAACCGATTTGGTTGTTTACAAGTATTAGCACAAACCTATGAGGCGCCGTATAGAGCTTAAACTCAAACTTCACTCACACATGAAACACATGCATACACATATAGGAAACAGTCACACATACATATTTACTACTAAGTACTTAAACAACTATAAATGAAATGCACACATGCCTATGAGATGCGCATGCGCACACAAACTCTCTGTGCACACACACACACAAAATCTTCATGCACCTGTAACCTGTAAAAAATCTCTGTACATCTTGTAAATTAATCAAATCATTTATTCATAAGTTATAAACATTTCAATACGTTATATATTTTATAATGGTATCAGTTTTTTATTTCAATAAATATTCTATATCTGAAATTTCCACAGCAGCAGCGACAGGTATCCGAGGTGCGTAGGTTACCATGGTAACGCACGGAGGAAGCGACGTCTGTTCTAGTGCCGCTGCAGGGTGTACTGACTGGTGGAATTTTGTAGAGGGACGTTCCCTTCACCGACATTCACTTCACAGGGAGTAGAGTGTAGTAATGTCAGTGTATGGACTTGCCGCTTCACCCGCATTTCCTGCCGCTGCAATATTCAGACATCATTTGGACGGTTCTGAATACGTCACCACCTTCATAATGTCTTGTGATTAACTTCCGTCTACACTGAGAATCATGTATCATGTACTATGGAGGTTTGTGCATGCGTCTCGTGTGTGCACAGAGAGTTTGTGTGTTTGTGCGCGCATCTCATCGGCGTGTGTGTGCACAGAGTTTGTGTGCGCATCTCATAGGTGTGTGTGTGTGCATTTCTTATATAGTTGTTTGACTACATAGTAGTATATATGTATGTGTGACTGTTTCATATATGTGTATCAAGTGTTTCGTGTGTGTGTGCATGAGTGGAGTTTGATTTCAGCCCTATACGGCGCCTCATACACAACAAACCGTTACAGATCTGGCCATTAAGAATGCATGTTCAGAGAAAAGGGATCTCGCGCACTTTCGCGGCAGCTTGCAGGAAGCAGTGAAATGCTGTTCATTACCTGTAGGGGGCAGTCGTGTTTCAATCTGAAGTATTGTGTATCTGCTGAAGCCAAACGTGTTCTCTCTCTTAGGTGCCCATTGACAGCAAGTGACAGAGCTTACAATACAACAAAGCTTATGGTAAATAAATTCTCAGACTCTTCCACTGCAGGTATTAAAAAACAGTAACAATGTCAATTTTAGAATCCATAGAAGCTCAGTGGTCCGGACCAAACCTCTCACGATCGGCATCTTGGTTTATTCATACAGATGTACAGTACCTATTTTACAGGGTTGTCACTGACAAAGAGCAATATAAGAATAGTGCCAGCTGGCACACCTTAAAAAATAATTCAGCATCTATTTAGAGTCTAAATATTTTTCTTCTAAACTTGTGCTACTGTTGTTTACTTACAATATTTGTTAATTAAATAACCAATCGCTATTTATCAAGTTGATATACAGGTCAATCTGCATTTGAAAATGATTGTTTGATTTAGCTGATTTTTAATCTCTCTAAGTACATATGAATAATCATAGTGTCACCGCATGGGAAGGAAATTCCCCACAGTCCACAACAAAAATTAAATAAGACAAAGAATTAACAAACTTCTTAGAAAGAAAAGATTGAGTTTTCCTCTTAAAAAATAAAAACTACTCTTACTTTTGCAAAGACTTTGAGTGACCATTTGACATTTACCTGTCTGCTATATTCAATATTTAATAACGCTTCCGCAACATTATTGTCCAGACGTTTTATGTATATGGAAAACAGTGAAACCTAAAGACAAACAGAAAGGACAAATAAAGGAATGCACAAAACATTAACACTTTTACCGTGTTCAGCTAAATAAAGAGTTACTGCATTATGTTTCAAGATACCCTTAATTTACATTTTTCTCCTAATTATATGTCCACAAATATTTTGACAGCATACACTTATCAACTTATCAACATACACTTATCAGCAATTATCAAGTATTGCATTTCATATGAATGTCACATATGAGACGCGCGCACCAACACACACACAAACTCTCCATGCACACACACCTACAGTATGAGACGCGTGCGTGGGCACACAATCTCTCTGTGCAGACACACACACACACACACACACACACACACAATATTTCCATGCAGGGAACATCTGAACAACATGTCTTCACTTCATAATATACCTGATTAAAAAGGAATATTTAGGCATATACAGTACACTGAATATATTTCACTTAAATATTACAGATTAAAACAAGGAAAGCAGATGTGCTGATCTTCATTTCCTTGTGATGCGGACAAAAGTCCAGGAAGGAAACGGAGACATCAGTTTTCGTTATTTTACAAAATCTGAATATATTCAGTAAATTCATGAATTACACTCAAAGTATCAACTCCGACTGTGAAGTCTGATTTAATTTGCTGGGGAAATAAAATTTGGGCAGAGACGTCCGTTCTGTCTTGTTAATTCATCTAAACCCCCCTACAGTGTTTGCCAACAGCGCACCCAGTTGGATAAATTCACACATATCTTGAATGAAAGGTGAGAAGAGATTCAGCAGAATCTTCTGACACCGTGCTTGCTCTGAAGGACCATATACGACAAGAATATAGAGAATAAGAATTGTATTTCTAATAAGATAATTAATTAAATAATTCAATTATATCAAATAAGATCTTTATCTAAAAGCCAGACCAAATTTCTCATTCACAGCTGAAGTAGTTAAATATGTTTATACTGTAGATACCTAGGTTATATTTTAAAAGCACAATTGCAAGTAAATTACAAACTGCATGTAATGTAAAATATGAATAAAACATTATTAGACACACACATATGATATGGGAGTATATACAGGGTGGGCCGTTTATATGGATACACCCTTAATAAAATGGGAATGGTTGGTGATATTAACGTCCTGTTTGTGGCACATTAGTATATGTGAGGGGGGAAACTTTTCAAGATGGGTGGTGACCATGGTGGCCATTTGGAAGTCGGCCATCTTGGATCCAACTTTTGTTTTTTCAATAGGAAGAGGGTCATGTGACACATCAAACTTATTGGGAATTTCACAAGAAAAACAATGGTTTTAACGTAACTTTATTCTTTCATGAGTTATGTACAAGTTTCTCTTTGTTCATAGCCATTGTCATGTCGAAGAGGTTAACACGTGATGAGTGGATCGAAATTGTGTTGATATCTGGTGAACGCAGTAACCGGGTCATTGCAGCAGATTTCAATGCAAGACACCCTACGAGACCACTCATCTCAAACTGCTTGCTAAGTTTCGTGAAACTGGTTCAGTGTTGGATTTGCCAAAATGTGGACGCATGAAAACTGTCAATAATGAACAAACATCAGTGGCTGTCCTAGCTTCATTCATATATACAAATGTGATTATTTTAACGCGGGTGCCGTGGATGATGCTCACAACTCCATGAATGCAGCTTGTGTTTTTCATTGATTTCGTGCTGCGTGGTGGGAAACGTATAAATCTGTGCATGATCTGCGGTGCTGTAGAAGCAGAGATGAATTTATTTCCTTGAAGTAATGACCTCAAAAAAACTAACTGCAGTCAGGTGTTAGCATACATGGAGTCGTGTTAAGCAAATAAGTTTGGAGGTGTGGACTAGAGCTTCTTCAACTGAAAATCTGCTCAAACTTTTTTTTACTTCATGTAAATTGTTGATTTACTGTATGTAGTTTACAGCCTGCATTTTCTCTCTACACACCAATAGCATTAGCATTGCTACAAACTTAGCATTTACATAAAAAGTACAGAACAGAAACACCTGATTCATACACTGTCCTTCAGACAGATTGTAAAGGAAAAGCAGGACACGGCACATGTCTCTCCTGTGTAATGTTTTGCTCATGTGTGTGAAGTTTTCCTTCTGTGCATGTGTGCATGTGTGCGTGTGTGTGTGTGTGTGTGTGTGTGTCTGTGTTCATGATTTCTCTTGTGTGTAAGATTATTTTCTGTGGGGGATTTGTTTTGTGTTTTCTCTCTGTTGTGTGTATGACCTTGTGTGCGAGATGGTTTTTTGTGCGTGTGACTGATTACTCATGTGTGTGTCTTCTCTTGTGTGTGTCCCTGCTCTCTTGTTATCTTGAAAGAATGAATGAACTATAAAAGGAAGTAAAGGGGTAGCTCAGTGGTTAAGGCATTGGACTACGGTTCGGAAGGTCCCAGGTTCAAGTCCCACTACCACCAAGTTGTCCCTGTTGGGCCCTTGAGCAAGGCCCTTAACCCCAACTGCTCAGATGTATAATGAGATAAAAAAAAATGTAAGTCGCTCTGGATAAGGGCGTCTGCCAAATGCCTAGATGCAGATGTAAATAAAAAAACACATCCACAAATGAGGAACAACTTTAAATGAACGCTGCTAGCAAAACCAAAAGGAGAGAGAGAGAGAGAGCGCTCTCTTTCTGGGAGAATAATGATCATGTAATGTACCAATAACACACCGGTAACAGGATCACGGTTAGCTAAGAGCTAATTCACACTGGCCAAAATTCAGTGGAGTCGGTAGCTAACTAGCACTTGATTGATGATTTCTGTACGAGTTAGCTTATCAATGTTAATACATATTTGTACTCCAATAACAAAGACACCATCAGTGTTTACATCAGAGTGTGTGATGGACAGAAGTCTTTATTAATCAGAGTTATAAGTGAACTGCTGTTTAAGCTGTAAAGGTAAAATCAGCTCTGATCTCTACATCATTTCATATCAACAGAAAAACCCAAACTGACTGTAAGCGTGACTCCTCAGAGCTCCACCTCCACTGAACACACAGTTACTCTGAGCTGTGATCTGCAGGGTGCTGGATTCACTTTTCACTGGTACAATAATCCACAATCAAGACATAAGATTCCTGGAAAAACACAAAAGACACTCGACGTGACAGTCTCTACTGTACGACAAACATTATACTACTGTAGAGCACGCAGGAGAAATGCTGAGTCACAGTCCAGTGATCCAGTCAAGATTACAGGTATTTTACAGATTTAAAATTTATAAGAATATGAAAAAATTCTGAATTCATAAGGAATCATTATCTTTGTGTGTTTGTGTGTGTGTGTGTGTGTGTGTGTGTGTGTGTGTGTGTGTGTGTGTGTGTGTGTGTGACTCTGAAAGCCCAGCAAATGTCATTTTATTGTGATTCACTGTTTGTCATTCTGAATGTGATTTTAAGCAGAAAACAATCAATCACACACACACACACACATACACACACACACACACACACACACACACAACAAAATACTAACTGGGTTTTCACAGACAGGGTGACATTTATAAAAAACTATGTTTAAATGTTTAGTTGTACTTTATTCATTGAAGTTTTTATCATTTTTGTACAGTGAGTCAAAAACCTGTAGTGAAAGTGCAGCCAGCTGAGAGTGTGTTCACTGGGGAAAGAGTCACTCTCACATGTGAGATACAGACTGGAGGATCCTTGCAGTACCACTGGTATAGAGATAATAATAAACTCAGTGATGCTGCAGGAGAGAAAACCTACACAATCACTGATGTTACAGAGTCTAATAAAGGTGTTTATAAATGTAAAGGAACAAAGTCATCAGACCCAAAACACTCAGAAATCACCCTGACCAGTGACGCTGTTACACTGACTGTATCAGGTGAGTGTCTTTTATTTCTCTTTATCCATATTGTTTGTGTGTAACAGTGAAAAATGAAGAGGTGTATTGTGTATAGAAATGCTTTAAACATGTCCTTTATATACACATAATGTAATGTGTTTTTGACATTTTCCCTGATAAACACACAGCATGTTAGGAACAACCACAGTCAGGAGATAAAACAAGCAGGAAGTGTTGAGATATTTAAACTGTAAACAAACAGTCCAGCCCGTAGATCTTTGAATAATTATATTTAATTTTACTGTATTATTGCATATGGTATCAGTACATCACCAAACCGAATTTGACGAGAAACACTCAAGATGTGAAAGCCATGACTTTTGGCTTTAATTTAAGAGCTTTGACAAAACAGAAGTATTAACTGTTATATACCGGCATAAACACACACACACACACACACACACACACACACACACACACACAGTATTTAGTGGGTCACAACATTCATACAGTATGTCGAGAACCACCTCATACAGACGTATCCAGGACATGGGCTACAACTGTCACAACTAATGAGTTTCGTTCCAGGAGCACACTTGTAAGTCTCAAACCGACAAGGTCTTATACGACTTTGATACAAAATACAGAATAAAGCATACCAATCCACTAGACTAAATCTGTTTCCGTTCCACACACTGCCATCATGTGGGCAAAAACTGTAACCACACACTCAAGGAAATGAATCTGTCAGTGAAATGTTGTCTCTGTGCCTTTAAATCACGAGGGGAATCCCGGACGCACTGATTCATTTAAACCATGACTGTGTTTCACAATAAATAGAGTTCTTCAAACTAAAAATGTGTCCATGGATTGAGGAAGAGAAAACTAATCAAACTAAGCTAACAAACTAGCATCAACATGTCAGCGCGGGGAAAACACGGCTTCCCTTCCCCAAACACGAGCTAGTGATGAGAAAAGAATGTTAACGTGACTCAGAAGAACGAGTAGTCTCAGAGAGTGATTCGTTTATTTTCTATTGTGCAAAGCAGAGGTTTTGTAGATTATGTACAGGAAACAGAATTGATTCGTTACCTTTGAGTCTTTGGGCATTTGTTCTCACATAGACGCTATGAAGTGCAATAGATTCAGACCAGAAGATATGATGGTGAGCTACACATTCTGTTTATAATATGTCCTTAGCTGCATTGTAATATTTTCATTACTGGAACTATAGACAACATTTGTATATGTAGACGTGTTGGGCGTCTGTTTATTGAAAATGTATTTTTTTTTATTTATTTGTTTTTTTTTTTTTTATGTTAATGTAATTTTATTTTATTTCTGGTCAAAAGAATGAAATGAACTAAATGACTGAAAAAAGATTTGTTCATTTTGATTCAAAATTATTCAAACTTCCCATCACTAACACAAACCCTTGTCGGCTTGCAACCAACTTATAGGTGCATTACTCCCACCTGTGGACTGGAGAAAGAAAACAAAACAAACATAGTAAAAATAAATAAATAAATAAATAAAATTTAGATTTTTTAAAATAAAAAATAAATAAATAAATAAAAACTAATTAAATTCTATCTACTAGGCCAGTTTCATTTAGACAATTAAGCAGATTTCTATTTCTCCAGGTTCTCGACCCTAGGATGTTTTCTATTGTCAGTTCTACTCCGTCCTCTTGCATGTTTTCTCTGAATTCTTGTCTTTTACAATTTGTCAATATTAGTCCAATTTGTTGTTTTCACATTCTCCAGTTGGGTGTTTGCCTATGATCTTAAGACTCTGATTTAGTCCTGTGTGTCCTATACTTAGCCAAGCTATAATGATTTCCTAGTTGGGCATATTAATGATCTGTTTTTGCCTCATATTTCCCCTTTTTTATCTGCTTTTGTATTTCATGCACATGTCTACCTGTTTCTTCTTCATTCCATCTTTCTTGTCATATTTTATTTGTGTTTTCTTTAATTATTTTCTTAACTTCTGCTCTGCTTATTGGGATTTGTATTCACACATTTTGGCGAGTTTATCTGCTTCCTCGTTTCCTTTTACACCTACGTGTGCTGGTACCCATAGGAAGGTCATTCTTAAACCCTTCTGGTGTAATTCTGATATTATTTGTATATGTTAAATAGACTGTCTCGTCTGCAGGAGTTTCCTGTTTCTAGACTGATTATGGCTGACATGTTATCATATCCTATTATTGTCTCTCCTTGATATTTCTTCTCCACCCAATCAAGTGCTATTTGTATTCCAGTTAGTTCGGCAGTGTAAACTAACAGTTAGTCTGTTGTTCTTTCTTTAGTTAATATTTTGTACTGTGGGATGTAAAATTCTGCCCCTATTCGTCCTGTTCCTAGATCTTTGGAACCGTTGGTGTATATTGTTTTTATATGGTGTTGCACTATTAGAAAGCTTGGGAAAGCATCATATTACATTTGTGATTCTGTTGCATTTCTCTTTTACTTTCTTTGTGTGTTTTCCAGGTTAGTTTTTCATCAAAATACATTCCTGGGTACTTATTCTGGTTCCTGTTCGTATAGTTTCAGAGAAATATTTTTGTCTTCATGTAAAACTGATACTGTGTGTCTTTCACACTATTTGGACGGGACTAGTTTTACTGGGGGACATTTGTGTTTGATTTTTTTTCAGCCGACATCTGTCATTTCATGTATGGATTTGGACGGGACTAACATCTCCGTGATTATTATGGAGGTAGGCGTGTCTGTGCTTTTGTGGGCGTTGCACAAGACCACGTGTTGAGGATGAGGATTTCTACTGGAGCGCAGAAAGCAGAAACTCGAATACCTGCGTGCTAGAGATTGTACGGTAGTTCATGCTGACCAAAAAACACAAAAAAACGTGTTTCGGAAAAAAAATTTTTTTTCGGCAAACACAGACATTCGCATTCGGACAGGATTAGATTTCTCAGAGGACCACTGAGTTTGCAGAAAAACAGTTGGTAATTTGCTCTGGAGGTCGTGTGAGAAAAAGACAGACATGGCAGATTCGGACGGGATTAAAATCACAAAGTACCTCTGTGAAACAGAAATTTCTCTAACGTCCCCCAGTAAAACTTTTCCCGTCTGAATAGTGCTTTTGCGATATAGGGGTTGGACAATGAAACTGAAACACTGGCCAATTTAGTGTTGGAGGTTTCATGGCTAAATCTGACCAGCCTGGTGGCCAATCTTCACTGATTGCACATTCCACCAGTAAGAGCAGAGTGTGAAGGTTTAATTAGCAGAGTAATAGCACAGTTTTGCTTAAAATATTGCAATGCACACAACATTATGGGTGACATAAGCACTATTCGGTTATATATATAACTATATACCTGTTCTTATATCCTGTCTTTGTCAGGGTAAATTTCTATGTATTGTAAAACAGGTACATCTGTCTGAATAAACCACAATGTGTGTTTCTTAACCCCTCCCCATGAAAACTTCAAATTCAGAGAAAGGCTCCCCTGTGAGATATTGTGTGTGAACCACTGAGCTTCTACGGATTCTAAAATTTATATTGTTACCGTTTTTTAATCCCTGCAACGGAAAAGTCTGAGAATTTCTTTATCATAAACTGTGTTGTATTGTTTTTAATCACTCTATACACAACCTATGATTTCTTTATGCTATTTTACAAATGGAATATTTTTTATGTTACACATGTTAAAACTGCTGGCTTAAATGTTAAAGTGCCGGGTTATTTTATCTATTTATTATTATTTAGATTGCCTGTTAGAAATACCCCAAATATAATTAATCCGCTGTTTTAACCACTGCAGAGATATTTAGCCAACGGTAGTTTTCAGAAATCGTTTCCGAGGTTTGGCTGTGTTGGATGGGTACATGAACTCAGAGCGCCTGGGGATTGTCTGCAGCTCAAATCTCAGAAAACGTTGTTTTGAAAACAGCAGAAAATTGCAGCACTTCTAGATAAAACACATTACACCCGTCCATGAATAAAAATTTATATTTAGGCCTGTATGCAAAATATATTTCACTTAAATATTACAGATTGCAACAAGGAGAGAAGACGTGCTGAGCTTCTTCAATGTGATGCAGAAAAAACGTCTAGGGAGGAAACTGAGACATTTCTTTTTCCGTTGTTTGCATCAAGTTTCATCATGTAGCACTTTTAGTATTCATAGCAAAAGCAGCCTAATAACCCAGAATTTTGACCCAGCATAAACATAAACGTAAACATAAATGTGTTTACAGAAACGCAGCATTTGTTAGAGTGTACTACTACTACTAATACAGTGGAACCTCGGATTGCGAGTAACGTGGTTTACGAGTGTTCCGCAAACCGAGCAAAGATTTTAAATAATTTTTTATTCGGAAACCGAGCAAGTATTAGTTTACGAGCGCCGAGTATCATGCTTCACACACGCGACTCTTATTTTGACACCGAGCGTCACTCTCTCACCTTCCCCCCCTCCCCCTTCCCCCTCCCACCCTCCCCCCACGGCTTCGCAAACACAGAAACTCTGCTCGTGCGTGCGCAATTTGACACTGAAACACACACACATGCACAGACTCTCTCTCCCCTTTTCACCCCTAACGGCTTCAGAAATACACAAACTCTGCTCTGTCGCGATTCTTTTCAAAGGTAAGGTGCTGGTTCATTTGTTTTTTGTTTTTTTTTACTTTACAGCAGTGATTCCCTTAGTATGCGCGCACGCCTGGTCAGAGAGATTTTTTTTTTCCTGTTAAAACGGTGTTTCCGTGTTTGTGTGTCCGTTTGTTGTGAAACTTAAGTGATTCTTTTAGTATGCGCTCGTGCCAGTCTCGCTTTTTTTCCGTTAAACCGGTGTTTCCGCTGTGTTTATGCACTTGTTGTAAAACTTAAAAAGTGTGTCTGTTAATATACGCTCATGTCAGTCTCAGAGAGATTTATTTTTTCCTGTTAAAACGGTGTTTCCGTTGTGTGTATGCGTGCGTGTGTTTGTTGTGAAACTGTTGTGAAAAAGCGAGGTGGGGAGAGGGAGGAGGAATGTTACTGTGTAAAACGAGGCGAGGGAAGGGGCTAATTCCACACACACACACACACACACATGGCGCGTGCGCGCACCAATAGAAACACTTATCTGTCAGGATTTATTTGTACTTTTTTTAAAGGTAAAGTGCAGATTAATTTGTTTTATTTTCATTTTATAGATTGTATTAATTATTTTTAATTTATATTAAAAATATATATTTTTTATATTTTTATTATAGATTATGTATTTATTTTTGGGGGCTGTGGAACGAATAATTTGAGTTTTCATTATTTCTTATGGGAAATGATGATTTGGTTTAAGAGTGTTTTGGAATACGAGCCCACTTCCGGAACGAATTATGCTCGTAATCCAAGGTTCCACTGTAATAATAATAATGAATGGAGAAATTGCAGTCAAAGCCCAGGGATTCTGTTTGCTGTCGTGTTGTGTTCAGCGAGTAGCATATATGTTTGTGTTTGTTTGTGTTTGTTGCATATCTGGGGGAGTATGTCTGCAGGTTTATCGATAAATCTGCTCATATCTGCACGCGCGTTTATCAGCCTTTTGATCAAAAACTCACTTTCACTTTGCAAAAGGCAGTGTTTATTGTTTAGTGTATATTTAAAACGCATATACACAACACTATTGTTTTAGGCTAACTATCATACACTTTTGTATTCTTTGCTGTACTTCGTCTTTTTGCACACACGCACGGGTGCGTTACAATAATAATGATGATGATGATAATGGAGAAAGTGCAGTGAAAGAAGAATCATCACTGCAGGAGAGAAGAAAATGAAGAATAAATACATATCAGTATTTACAGTTTCAGCTCGACACATTTATGAGCTCTGTCGCTTGCTGTCACTGGATGCGTGAGAGAGGCTAGTTTCTAGTCTTTAGGAATATTACCCGTTTCCCATATCAGGTTAAAGAGTCCTAGTCTCTCCTGAATTGAGTTATCTGTCATGTGTATAAACATTTTGCAGTAGACGGCCTCCCCTTCTACAGGTATGCGGGAGCGGGGCTGCGGAATTAGACACGGCTGATGAGCCATCGGCGTTGATGATCCCGGGCTTCTCTCCGCGCTATAAAGCTATGTTGAGTGTAGCTCGGGGTCTCAGGGTTGGGTAAGCTGAATGAAGCGCACCTTAACCTGGAAGAGTTGTGAGCGGGGCTTCCATCATATTTGGTAGAATTGTCCCGAAACAACTTCACTTGGGCCAAATGTGTCGGTTATCCTTCCACAAGCTTTCTACAATATTTTGCTGGAATTTTGTCCCACTCCTCTTGACAAAACTGTACAAGTGTAACTGGATCAGGTCTGTAGGTTTTCTTGCTCACACACGACTTTTCAGTGCCGCCCACAAATGGGTGTTGAGATCTATGGGACTGAGATCAGGGCTTTGTGATGGCCAATACCTTGACTTGGTTGTCCTTAAACAACTTTGTATATAATATCCACATCATTTTCTTTTCTCATGATTCCATCTACACACGTGGACAAAATTGTTGGTACCCTTCGGTCAATGAAAGAAAAACTCACAATGGTCACATAAATAACTTTAATCTGACAAAAGTAATAATTTAAAAAAATTCTATGAATGTTAACCAATGAAAGTCAGACATTGCTTTTCAACCATGCTTCAACAGAATTATTAAAAAAAATAAACTCATGGAACAGGCCTGGACAAAAATGATGGTACCCCTAGAAACTACTGAAAGTAATGTGACCAAAGGGACATGTTAATTCAAGGTGTGTCCACTAATTAGCATCACAGGTGTCTACAATCTTGTAATCAGTCAGTGGGCCTATATATAGGGCTCCAGGTAGTCACTGTGTTGTTTGGTGACATGGTATGTACCACACTCAACATGGACCAGAGGAAGCGAAGGAAAGAGTTGTCTCAGGAGATTGGAAAGAAAATTATAGACAAGCATGTTAAAGGTAAAGGCTATAAGACCATTTCCAAGCAGCTAGATGTTCCTGTGACTACAGTTGCACATATTAAGATCCATGGGACTGTAGCCAACCTCCCTGGACGTGGCCGCAGGAGGAAAATTGATGACAAATCAAAGAGACGGATAATCCGAATGGTAACAAAAGAGCCCAGAAAGACTTCTAAAGAGATCCAAGGTGAACTTCATGCTCAAGGAACATCAGTGTCAGATCGCACCATCCGTCGTTGTTTGAGCCAAAGTGGACTACATGGGAGACGACCAAGGAGGACACCATTGTTGAAAACAAATCATAAAAAAGCCAGACTGGAATATGCCAAACTACATGTTGACAAGCCACAAAGCTTCTGGGAGAATGTCCTATGGACAGATGAGACAAAAATGGAACTTTTTGCCAAGGCACATCAGCTCAATGTTCACAGACGGAAAAACGAAGCATATCAAGAAAAGAACACTGTCCCTACTGTGAAACATGGAGGAGGCTCTGTTATGTTCTGGGGCTGCTTTGCTGCATCTGGCACAGGGTGTCTTGAATCTGTGCAGGGTACAATGAAATTTCAAGATTATCAAGTGATTCTAGAGAGAAATGTGCTGGCCAGTGTCAGAAAGCTGGGTCTCAGTCGCAGGTCATGGGTCTTGCAACAGGACAATGACCCAAAACACACAGCTAAAAACACCCAAGAATGGCTAAGAGGAAAACATTGGACTATTCTAAAGTGGCTTTCTATGAGCCCTGACCTCAATCCTATTGAGCATCTTTGGAAGGAGCTGAAACATGCTATCTGGAAAAGGCACCCTTCAAACCGGAAACAACTGGAGCAGCTTGCTCATGAGGAGTGGGCCAAAATACCTGCAGAGAGGTGCAGAAGTCTCATTGACAGTTACAGGAATCGTTTGATTGCAGTGATTGCCTCAAAAGGTTGTGCAACAAACTATTAAGTTAGGGGTACCATCATTTTTGTCCAGGCCTGTTCCATGAGTTCATTTTTTTTTTTATAATTCCGTTGAAGAATGGTTGAAAAGCAATGTCTGACTTTCATTGGTTAACATTCATAGAATTCTTATTTATTATTACTTTTGTCAAATTAAAGTTTTTTCTGTGACCATTGTGAGTTTTTCTTTCATTGACTGAAGGGTACCAACAATTTTGTCCACGTGTGTATTTCGTTAAGTGCACCAGTCTCTTCTGCAACAAAGCAGCCCCACAACATTATACTACCGCCCTCATACTTCACAGTTGGGATGGTGTTCTGAGGCTACAAAGCTTCGCCCTTTTTTCTCCAAATTTACCGTTTATCATTATGGCTGAACAGTAAAATTTTTGTTTCATCAGTCCACAGGAAATGTCTCCAGAAGTTAAGATTTTTATCCCCATGTGAAGTTGCAAACTGTAGTCCGGCTTTTTTATGGTGGTTTTGAAGTAATGGCTTCCTCCTCCCAGAGTTAACAGGACACGTTTTACTGTGGATAATGACACTGTCTTACTAGTTTCAGCCAGCATCTTTACGCTGTCTTTTGCTGTTATCCTGGGGTTGATTCGCACATTTTGCACAAAAAAACTTTCCTTTCTGGCATTTCGTCTCCTTCCTGAGCGGTATGATGGTTGTACATCCCCACATTTTTATACTTGCGTATTATTGTCTGAACGGATGTACTAGGGACCTTCAAGCATCTGGAAATGGCACCTAAGGATGAGTCACACTTGTGGAGGTCCACAATTTTTTTTCTGATGTCTTGGTTGATTTCTCTTGATTTTCCCATGTTGTCAAAGAAAGAGCCTCTGTGTTTGAGGTGTGTCTTTAATATGCATCCATAGGTGTGTCACCAATTAACTCAATTGGAATCAATTAACCGATCAGAAGCTTCTTAAGCTCAGAATGGAATCATCTGGAGTTTTCTTTTTGTTTACAGACACAGTAAACATAGTGTTTGTATACTTCTGACTTTGATGAAAGTAATAAAAAAATACATAAAAATTCTCCCTTGCTCGATTCTGACATTTAAGAAATCTAAAACAGAAAAAGTTTACTCTGAGTTAACATTTGACAGTAAAGAAAACGTTTTTGTGTCTGAGGTGTACAGTATGTAAATATCTGGTTTCAACTGTAACTAGCTATAATAATACCACTGACACTGTATGATCGTTAATATGTCAGAACAAATGAAATAGAACTAAATAAAATGTTTTCTACTGCTGCTTGTGTCTTTAGGTATACAGTATGTATCAGTAACAGGATTTCTGTACTAGTTTGCTCATGAACACACACTTCAACACCGATTACAAAAATTAGTGTTAAAAATTAGTAATAAGTGTTTAATGGACGAAATGAGATTGCTTTTAATATATGCAGGTTATGACCTGCAGTTTCTCTACACACATCAGTAGCATTAGCATTGCTACAAATGTAGCATTTACATGATGAGTACAGAACAGTAACACCTGATTCATACACTGTCCTTGACACAGATTGTAAAGGAAAAGCAGGATACGGCACATGTCTCTCCTGTGTAATGTTTTGCTCACTTGTGCCTGTGCATGTGTTCTCTTGTCTTTAGTGTGTGTGTGTGTGTGCGCACACGCATGATCTTTCGTGTGACATTTCTCTCATATGACATTTCTTTTAATTATTTAACATTTTTATTTTATAAATTGGTCTCATTCTCTCTCCAGTTTCGCTTTCTTTTCAAAGTTATTATGATCAGATTATGACAGTCCTAAACAGCTCTATTATGGGGGATTTAAACAGTTGTGATTGGAGCAGTCTGATTAGGATGAAGTCGTGCATCTATAAGTTTTATCTGTGTGCAATAAATGAATAATTTCAACATTTAAATTTTCAACAGTATAAAACTACAACTGTCATAAAAATACGACACTGTCTAAAATTTAAATCAACTTAGCCTATAAAACATGTACACAGTTGCACAGAAAAAAATAACATTAACACAAAGCTCACGTGTCCCTAGGATTAAACCTCTTACTGAACAAATGCATAAGCAGTAATAATAAGTAATATCGAAATTTCTTACTACATTGGAAAGAGATTTTTCTTTTGCCACTGGACCAACTAATACTGTAGCTTAAAATAGTTTGTTGGTCTTTTACTCCTCCTGTTATCATTGTGTACGCGCCTGCTATTACTGTACTTGTGCCTGTCGTTACTGCTGTGTGCTTGAGACATGCACGATGGGTTTAATGAAACCCAATCTCACTCGGTGTGTGTGTGTGTGTGTGTAGTATTTTAAATGGGGAGACAATGCTCAACGCATTGTTCGCCATTTATGTAGGGTTTCAGCTCTGGCTCAGAAGTGAATCGAATCTTTAAGGATTCGAGTTAATTTTGTTAAACTTAATTAAAATTTATAGCGTACACTTTATCAACTACCCGACCAGTGTTTAGTATGATTTAGTGTAACTTACCAATTCTGTTTATCCCGCGGCCGACGACGATAATACAAAATCGGGTATTTACCTAATTATGAGCAAGGTAACGTAAGATCTGGGCAAATGTTTAAACTTTAAAATACATGACCAAGACAACAGTTCTTTATAAAGAAACAAGAATTTATTTGAACTAATCTACGATACATGAAGCTATGCTACTTGAACACACACACACACACACACAAACATACCAACAGTTGCAGGGTGAAATTTAAGGAAGTTAATCTAGTACGGTTTACTAGATGGAAGCAAGTCACAAGAGCAGAGTCTTGGGTTTAATCTTACGGTTTTAGTTATGAAACGAGCACCATTTTCAGCAAGGTATGCAGCTTTGTTTGTATACTTGCGTTACGTTTCGTTCTCATGGTTCGCCTCCGGTGAAGGGAATCACGGCGTTGCTGATTGGTTGGTGCTCTGGTTGAAATGACGTCTTTCAGGAAAGCCCTTCGGTGAGGCATGGTTGCCTGCTTACCGATGGCGCTCTCTGGAACTTCTTCAGTGGGTTTCTTCGTTGCAGTTCTGGCACGAAGTCTCATTGAGAGTTCTCGAAGCTGATGACGTCAGCGAAGTCGGCGTAGCGCTCACAAGGGCCGAAGCTCGAGCGGCGAGCTTGCTTCCTTCAGATGGTCATGATGACGACGTGACGAAAAAACGTGGAAAGAACGACAGAACGTCGAAAGAACGTGTTTGGACGAGTCCAGACATTGAGTTTTGTCCCTGTGTGCCACGCCTCACTTGGTTCCCCCTTTTGTGCATACATTAGGCCGGGTTTACGGCTGTCACGTGGGGCCAAGCCGATTACACTTTTAATTGCCTTTATAAAGTAATTTTACATGAGCTCTTGTTCATGCAACTAATTTTCCGTGTACACCACTGTTGTTTGAATAAAATAAGCTTTCAATCGATACCACACATCCCCTATCTTGCACACTCATTTATTGCTTTGTTCAATAAACAGGGTTTGTAAATGCTAATGATACCTTTAAAGTTATGTAGAATAAACAAACATAACACACAGATATAAAACATACTGAATATATGTTTCTAGCATTTTTATACTACTGGCACCATTAAAGATTGCTTAAATAGTGTCTCTGCTGTATTCCTCTTTGTTCTTTGAAAGCCATTTGGAGAACGCATGTGTCCTGGGGTCACTGAGATGTTCGCTCATCCCCCCCCCCCCCCCCCCCCCCCAGGAAAAGCTGTAAAACTGTCCGCTTTGTTTACAGAATCGCCAATTTACACAATGGTTCAAGCCCAGCAAACTTCCTGTCCCATGCCTGGTTAAAATCCAGCATCTTAGTTTTACAACCTCTCCTTTATGTTCCCGAATGAGATAAGGTTATCGGGATGGCACCATGATGTCTGGAGAAGAGGTTCTGGAATGTGATCGAGTGTTTGCTCTTAGTTGGGGGTCTGCCTGACCCTACAGTGTGTGTGTGTGTGTTATTTTGCTTGCCAATTACATTGAATCAAGAAAGCCATACGGCTATATGGTTTTATAACGGTGAATCATTTAAATTCGTCATTATGATATATGATGTTTGCACCATACATTAAACCTATGGATCATGTTAATGGGATTATGCTGTCAGTATAGAAAACAAACCAATGGGTCAATGTCTCTGCATGATGGCCAGCCCCTGGCATAAACTAATAAACAAACACAACAGGAACATGCATGGCTAGATATTAAATCCATGGCTAAATCAGCAAACTAAATATTCTCCTCCGATAGATCCTACACTGCATATGGTTACAGAAGTGAGGGACAGATTTATAGCTTCTGTAGTCAGAGGTTGGAGCAGGTAAATGGACATGGAGTTAAAAAAAAGGATACAGTTTCTGGTTTGCATGAGAGAGTTTCTTTTCCGCACAAGAAACTTTAAGCTTTTGCTGTGCACCACCAATGTTCTTTTGATCACAAATCCAGCTTTGTCAATATTCATAGCAAATTGTAAGTAGGTACAGTACTTTACAGTTGATAAGGTGTTGATTTTATTTGTCAGTACATCTTAACATTTCATAGCTAGGGTGTAGTCAAACTGCAGGTCATTAGGACGTGACATCACAGAGGTTTTTTTCTTGTCCTCCATCTGTTGTTCATTATTTATAACAAAATTAGCAAAAACAGTAATGATTTTATAATATTTCATATTGCCAGGATCCTCTCATATTTGTCCAGTTTTTGTGTTTTTGTACTGTGTTGTGACTGTCGTGGAAATTAATTCAAGACTCAGGCTTTGATTTCAGAAGGTTACAACTTTTATTGGTTGATCAATAAAGTCGGGAGGTCTGCAGAACACACCTCGACTCCCGACGGCTTCTCGCTTAAATACTGCCCCTGAACAATAGCAGCCAGTTTTCCCGCGCTTATGTTAAATTCAACATCTGGGTTTCATTAAGTTTCCCCGTTCCAGGTGCCTCAATGTATAGATCAGATTTCTTAAACAGGCACATTCCAAGAGGCCTATATGCTCAGCCTCTCACACACGTCTCTCATTATTTCAAACCGGGCTATCCTTTATTTCTTAAGAGTGGGTAAAGACACATAAAATCAAATAAAAATTTCTTCCACATGACCAGTGTTTTGAGACTTATGTTGACGTTTACCTCAGGACTGCATTTCCCATCATACACTGCACCCCATTCATGTTCACCTGCACCTTGTTTAGTTGATTAGTCGGTCTATATATATTCCCTGCTCAGCCTGTTCACAGTCATCAGAATTAGCATTAGCATAAGCACTAGTTCCTAGTCACGGATTCTGTAGTCTTGTTTGTTTTGTACACCTTGTTTTCATTTAACTATTTTTAAACTCCACCTTAATAAACAATAATCTACAATTGCAACCTGCCTCTCCTTCAAACCTGACACTTATTATATTATATTATATTATCTGTATGAACCTATATATGTGGAATAGTTTTAATTGCTTTCTGATTATTTTCATGAAGTATCACTACACAGTTGTATAATGAATTAAACTGAATACACTTATTTTACAATATGTGTAGACGGGTCAAGGGTCAATCTTCTCCATGATCATCTACAATAGGCCAGAAAGAACAATATTCAAGATTCAAAGAACTTTATTAATCCCAGAGGGAAATTGCTTATGTGATACTATAATTTCAGTGTCTCATATAAAGGGACATCAGTTTTTTTTCATGAACATACATTATGAACCACAGATTTAAACAGACATCATATAACTATGCACACACAAAATTCCTCAAGATTTCAGTAATAGTAATTCAGTAATCATAATAATCACAATAATAATAATATAATTTTATTCTAGAATTACAAGGAGCCTCTTAATGACAATATTCACATTGAGTTTAATCATACACAAAACACTGTCACTATTCATATTCACAAGGGGTGCTTTACTGGCATGTGAAATATAGACATTTGTGAAGCCCAGAATTAAATCACAAAATAACTAGAAATAAACAGATAAAAAACAAACACACATGTATACAGTACCTGTGCAGTCACATAGACCTCAAAATAAAAGCGGTTTATAGCTGACTCGTCAGAAAGAGGCAGGAGTTCAGTGATTTTTTTTTCCCCCGTCTTCCACAGACAATTGTTTTGAATATGAAATCATGAGAAATTCGATGTGTGGCATGAGTGTGTGTGAAGATGACAGATTGCGTGTGTCTCACGCTCACTGTGTGAGAGTTGGCAGCTTTGGTATGAACATGAATAAGCCACCACAAATTAAATACAACTAAATAAACTTACAGGCTACAGCTCTGGGGAAGAAGCTGCTCCTCAGTCTGTTAGTTCGTGTCCTGATGGGAACACTAACAGTCAGTTCCTGGATGGGTTGGATCGTTGATGTTGCCAGCTCTCTCGTGTAGATGGCTAACATGAACTGTGTCGAGGTTGAGGAGCTTGGTTCCCACAATCCTCTGTGCAGCCTTATTTACCTGAGCCCGGTCTCTCCGGTTCTCTGCAGTGCAGCCGGTGTATCACACGGTGATGAAGTGACAGAATGCTCTCTATCGTGCTCCTGTAGAAATTCACTAAGAGCTGAGAGGGTACATTGGCCTTTTTGCGCTTTCTTCTCTAAGTGGGAAGTGTTAATCTTCCATGTAAAATCCTTTGTTATGTGCAGACCCAGGCATTTAACATCGTTAGCCCTCTCAACTTCCTCACTATTTATGTGGAGGTGGAGAGCTGCAGTGTTTACACAGTGTTTATAGAGCTAAGTGTTTACATCAGAGGCATCAGTTACATTTAACGTCTGCAGTTTACACATACACTCTGACAGCATTAGCATTGCTCCAAATTTAGCATTTACATTTGCATCTCAATGAATATAATCAAAGTTGATTTGTTATAGTAATTTAATTCAAAAAATGAAACTCTTTATATAGATTTATTACACACAAGACATACTGTATATCAAGTGTTTTTTTATTTTGATGATTATGGCTTAAACTCCAAGATGCAGTATCTCAGAAAATTTGAATATTACTTAAGGCAACAATACAAAAAAAAAAAGATTTTTAACACAGAAATGTTGGGCTACAGAAAAGTATGAACATGTACAGCGCTCAATATTTGGTCTGGGCTCCCTTTGCATGAATTACTGCAGCAATGCGTTGTGGCATGGAGGCGATCAGTCTGTGGCACTGCTGAGGTGTTATAGAAGACCAGGTTGCTCTGATGGTGGCTTTGAGCTCATGTGCTGCTGGATCTGGTGTCTCACATCTTCCTCTTCACAATACAGATGGGCATAAAAATGGGTTCAGGTCAGGCGAGTTTGCTGGCTCATCAAGCAGACTCTGAGACCTTGATTTCCAAATGAAATGCAAAGATTATTTTCATCTGAAAAGAGGACTTTGGCCCACTGAGTACAGTCCAGTCCTTTTTGTCCTTAGCAATGCGACAGTTGACCCATGTCCAGGTTATGTCTGTGCGTGGTGACTCTTGAAGTACTGATTCAGCTGCAGTCCACTCCTTGTGAATCTGCTCCAAATTCTTGAATGGGTTTCGTTTCACAATCCTCTCAAGGCTGTGGTTATCCCTGTTGCTTGTGCTCCTTTTCCTACCAGATTTTTTCCTTCCATTCAACTTTCCATTAATGTGTTTGGATACAGCACTCTGTGAACAGCCAGCCTACTGAAACAGACTGAGACGCCATTTAAAGGCTCAGGAAATCTTCACAGGTGTTTTGAGTTAATTAGCTGATTAGTGTGTGACACCACGAGTCTCCAATATGACCTGGTTCACAATATTCTAATTTTCTGAGATACTGAATTTTGGGTTTTCATTATCTGTAAGCCATAATCATCAAAATAAACACTTGAAATATATCACTGTGCGTAATGAATGTATATGAGTTTCGCTTTTTTTAATTGAATTACTGAAATAAAACATTTCAATGATATTTTATTTTATTGAGATGCACCTGTACATGATGAGTACATATCAGTAAGACTTGAATCTAACACTGGCCTTTACACAGATTGTTTAGGGAAAATGGTACACGGTACACCTCTCTCTCGTACATGAGATTTCCCCTGTTTGTGTGAGACATTTCTTTTTTGTGCATTGTTTTTCTTGTATGTTTGTGTATGTGACATTCCTCGTGTGCATGACATCATTCTTTGTGTGTGTGTGGAGTTTCTGTCATATTTCCTCTCTGTTAGGTGGATAACCTTATGTGTCTAAAACACCTCTCACCTGTGTGTGTGAGAGAGATATGATTTCGTGTGTGGTTTCTGTTTTGTGTGTGTGAGATGGCATTCTTGTCCTCTTGAATGAATTAATGAAAAATGGTCAATTAAAAAAAAAAGAGAGAGAGAGTAAAGATATCTTATCTATGTACCAACAACACACTGGTAGCAGGGTCACAGTTAGCTAAGAGCTAATTCACACTGGCCAACGTTCAGTGGATTTAGGTAGTAAAGCTGTTGTAGCTAACTAGCACTTAGCATGATTTCTATACTAGTTTGCTTATAGATGTAAATATACAATTGGACTTAAATAATACAGACATCACGGAGCTCAGTGTTTACATCAGTGTTTAATGGACAACACGTGATCACTATTGCTTTTACTGACTCTCATTTACACTGGTTTCAACTGTATAAACATGTGAGCAGGGTTACAAACTCTTTCAGCTAAATCACTGTATTAAAGAGAGACAGTGTGAGCACAGCAGGACTGGTGTGAGCTGAGCTGGAAATCAAGTGGAACAACACTAGTTTAGATTTAGTAGAAAAATATGTAAAAGTCCAAATGTAACATGGAAGGACAATCAAACCCACATATATCTGTTACCTCCTCTATTCTCACAATGAAAAGTTAATCACTCACTCATCATCTATATCGCTTTATCCTGTGTTCTGTGTGATGGGGGGTCTGGAGCCCATCCCAAAAGACTTAGGGCACAAGGCGGGGTACACCCTGGACTGGGTGCCAATGTACACACTCACACACTCATTCACACACTACAGCCAATGTGGGAAATGAAAAGTTTAAGTTATTGTTAAACTTTAAAATAAATGCTTTTTGAATCACATGGTTTATCAATATAAATGAGATACTAACATACGACATTGACAGATTCATTGATTTAAAAGCAATTATTTTAAAATACTACAGTAAAGTTAATTGTGAGCTTAGAGCATGTCACTGTCAACTACATGTGGGTTTGGAATATTGAAATGTCTTATTGTAGCAATTTTAGCAGAGAAATCATGAGAAATAAATGAGCACAAATGTTTATTTTGCTTGCACAAGTGATGCAGAAACAAATGCGACTAATTTAAAGTGACTTAGACGATGTGATTGTTATGGTGTGGCGTTAGTGTGCTGGGAAGTTCATGCCGAGCGCTGGTGTGGCGCTTCAGAGGGGAGTCACTGTGCACATCAACGGGAAAGCCTTTTCCACTCTGAGATAACGTAGGTTTATTAGACACACAGACGAACACAACACACAAAAACAAAGAACACCATAGCAAAGAGATCCCTGTGTCTACTCGAGCCGGGATTCTCGTTGCAACGTAAACAAACACTTCAAATGCTAAACTCTTTTTCCTCGTTTCAGTTCTCTTTTCTTTGTCTTTTTTCTTTTCCCCTATTAATGGAGTGACTCTCATACCTGATGCTACGTAATGTTTGCGCGTCTATTGTTTTGTCTTGGGGGCCTATATAAACGTGCGTTCAGGTGTTGCACATTGCCCCTGATTGTCATCATAGTGGCATCGCCTAGCGACCGCGGATCTGCCTGACAGGAAATCCATGGTCTAGTTGTCTGTGGGTTTGCTTGTCTAAGACCCGCGGCATTACAGTGTCACCTGACTCTCTGCCCAGCCGGATGCAACCGGTTTTGAATAATGAAGCATTTCTTATAAATATGAACATTTAAATATTATAAATATTGACTGTTATATAGCAATTTCATTACAAATTATTTTTTATTGTCATCATTTTAAATATTTGAGATTGATGCATCGTATTTCACTTTTGGCCACTATGTATGCATGTATGATTATGTTTATCAAAGCAGCACAAGAGCACATTCATTTGAGCTGGAAATTTCTATCATAAAGTTGTAAATAAAATAAGTAAAAATAAATGCTGGCGAAATGGACCCGAATACACTCCAGTTTCTGATCGGCAGCCAAAGGTTTCACAACTTTGCCACTTGTCACAGTGTATAACGAGTGATGTACACTACTTTGTACAAGAGATAACTGGAATTACTTCTTTGGATTATGACAAGCACACAGTACATAGGGGTTGTCAACTAATAAAAAGTTACCAAGTGTATAAAAACACGGTCAATGCCTATTTTTTTTTTAAAAAGATTAAACTGATTTATGCTAATTGTAATTTTAAAAAGTATAATTAAACGGCACAAATAATAATAATAATAATAATAATAATAAAAACAACAACAGTCAATTCACAGGTCGACTGTTAGACATGCGAATCATAATGTCGAATAAAACCACAAAACCATGAAACGCCGGTCACTAGCAGCAGTAGAATGGATTTAGGGGCGGGACGCGAAGATGACAAAACATGATGTATTTTTTAATACGCCTGCGCATTCAGTTTAGGTAGGAAAGGATGAGTAAGATAAATTTATAGATTTACCTGCGCGAGTTCAGTGTGCTGAGATGAGAGTCGCGCAGCGCGAGCCCTGTGAGGATGCGGAAGCGCAGAGAGCCGGAGCGAGAGAGGTGAGCTCGTGATGAGAAGCAGCTCGCGCAGGTTAGCAGCTGACACTGATGTGTTCGGCAACATGGCTGATCTGTGAGGATTATTCGTGGCCGTGGAGTGAGCAGGGGCTGGAGAGACAAGAGAGAGTCGGTGATCTATACTCGTGGTCGATAAACAGAAGGATCAGAGAGATCGCGAAGGGTATAGCGATAAATAAGACCGGAATCTTGGGCCTGGAAAGCACCCTGGTGACGCGGTGTTGTCTGAGCGGGAGTTAAAGAGGAGTTAGCGGTGATTAGAGATTGGGATCAGGTGTACAGAGAGAGCGGTGACTGAGGAGGTGAGAAGCAATAAGCGTGGATTCTGGAGCAGGAGCGCGCAAGTGATTATGGGGGATTGTTAGAGGAGTGCGTGGCTTGGTGTGTCGTGATGATACAAGTTAAAAGTTATATCCAGTCAGTTACTCTAAGCATTATCTTTTAACCTTATTGTTCATCTTTTTCCTGTTTTCTTGCTGACACTCAGTGCTCCTGAAGATGAACAGTCAGGAAAACAGGAGAGTGAAATCATTAGTAGAAAAGATCTACATTTACAGAACAGTAACGTGATTCATTTTAGCACTGAGTCAGTTTTCCACACTGTGATCTACATTTACTTCATTAGTAGTGATTGTTAAAATGTCTCAGTCCACCTCTGACAGCTTCATCATTTACATCTGAGCACATACACTACTACACTTTAATATGTTATTTGCTTAAATAATGGTGTTGGGAATTAATAATCCTTAAAAATAATGATTTATTTCTCTTATAGAGAGACCTAAACCTGTGGTGATTATAAAGCCTGATACACAGGTGTACAGAGGAGAGAGAGTGACTTTCAGGTGTAACATGACAGAAGGAGACACTGAGTGGACATACAGCTGGTATAAGAATAATAACACAGAGCTACAGAACACAACACAGGAGATCAGCTTTGACTCAGTTAGCGACTCTGACGGGGGTAAATACACCTGCAGAGGGAGGAGAAGAGACTCTCAGCACTCAAACATCAGTGATGCTGTTACACTCTCTGTATCAGGTGAGTGTGTGATTACTTTTATTTATTATGATATTACTTTTTATGATGTTACAACATACTGCAGTTTGTTTATTTTTGTCTTCGAGTGAATTTAAAGCTTCCTTCTGTTGGTTTACTTTTAATGTTCACTCTCTTAAAGGTCACATGTTACACTCCTCTTTAAACAAGTTTGCGTACTGTATGTCCAAGAGGTCTCCAACGTGCGTCTGTTAATGTTGAGGCTGAAATAAACTCAGATCCTGCATTCTGACAAGTGAAATAGTGGAGGGTCTTCTGTTATATCAGGTCACAATAAAAGAGAAATCTGATAAGCTTGCACATACATGTAATCATTTTATTATTAATATCTACTATAAGAGAGAAATGTATAAAACAAAAGAAAGCATCATGTTTGTACAGCAGGTACAGGTGCTCAGATGCACATCTGAGTAAAACATTCGTTTATGTAAATAGTCTCATTTACTCACTTGGAGTAAACCACATAGTCTGGATAAACAGAATAATCACATCATGCAGAAATGTGTCTGGTGTTATTTTCCCTATAAATAATGTAGAATAATTTATCTTTTCAACAAAAAGTAATAAATAAGAAGATTCTATAATTATTTAGATAAAACCACTAACAACACAGAGACATTACTAAGATGTTTTACATCCTGAACTGTTTCATTTCTAACAGAAAAACCAAAACCTGATCTCACATCAGACCTTAAAGGAGCTGCACTGACAGGAAACTCAGTGACTCTGACCTGTACACTGAAGCTGCAGTCTGCTGGATGGAATATTTACTGGAACACATCCGCACAGAGCACTGAGACTGAGACTAATACATCTCACTACTTCATCAATTCAGTTAGTGTCTCTAATGGAGGTCAGTACAGGTGCAGAGCTGGAAGAGGAAACCCAGTCTACTACACACACTACAGTGATGCACTCTGGGTAAAAGTTACAGGTGAGTAAGAGAGCTTGTTCTTTAAAACACCAAACCAATGTAGAGTTTCTCAGCTTCAGTGTGTTAAATCACGACCAGCATGAGTGTGAATAAATGTAGACAAGTGTGAACATTTTTGTTAATGATGGGCTCAGAATCTGAAAGTCTGAGAAAGACTCATGATCTCTGCTTTGTTCTGTGTGCCATTTCTCACACTCACAAATCACAGATGCCACAGTTTGGTGGATGATGTGTAGCATTTACTCTGAGAATGTGAACTGATCCACTGACACATACTGACACATCAATACCACTGACACATCAATACCAGCCGTGATGAGTTCATCACCCACACACTGTGCATAAGTAACAGATAGCCAGACTTACAAACCTTCAGCAGAGAACACCTCTGTTCTTATCAAAATTTCCATTTTATTTTTAACAATGAACTTTGTCTCAAAGCAACATTATAGAACATAAGAAAGAAAAAACATAGTGCGAAAAGTCCTAGATGTTAGACAAAATCATCTCCTGGATACTGTGGCAAGGATAAGCCCTCTTAGATGGTATGAGGAAGAAACCTTCTCTGCAGTTGTGTACAGTGTGATGCAGGTACAGTATCTTTAGAATGTAAGGGCATGTATTACTTAGGAAGGTTGTTGTTGTCCTCGAAGTCCACATAGGGTTGGCATCATTGTTTTGATATGCCCAAATGATCATGAAGCAGAATCCTGCTGGAGCTTTTCTTTCTCTGGATGCCCCGGGATCCTCGCAGGGTTGGCCTGTCTACTGCAGCTGGCACAATCTCCAAATTCTTAGTTATGGGTAGAAAAAGAGTAACAGGTGGAAAGGAAATAGCGTAAAAAACAGCCTGCAAATTTCCAAATGTGAAAAGGAAAAGTTATACGTTTTTTAATCCTATTTCAGCAAATTTCATCACAGTAGAGAGGCAGTGATCATATAGTATAGTTAGTTAAGACCACATCTTATTTACATTTCTCTAAATCTGTAATCAGACCAGCAGTTAGAACTTATGGACAGGGGGACAAAAGTTTCTACAGTGGAGTCTCTCACCACCACACACCCTTAACTCTGGTCATTTTTAAACAGGTACCTGGACATCAGTCTCGTAGTCACACTGCTGAATCTCTAACAGTCATTTACATCCAGTGTTTTAGTCCCGTTCATCATAATCTGTTCTGCATACATAAGCTCAGATTCATTATAAACACAAAGGTCAAATCAGTCATTTTAAACCACTTTTAGATCAGTCTATGACAATAATATTTCTCAGTTTTCCTTAAAACAAAACAAGGAGCAATAAAATGGATTAATACATAATGATTAAAGGAAAGTAAACATTAACTGAAGAAATTCCTACAAAGCATTAAATCAGATCAGATCATGGGGGGATAAACACATGTACTCATCACTTATTAACTCAACCTAGTTGCTTTAATGGAAATATTAGTCGGATTGTTTGAAGAATTTTAATACTGTAAAGAGCACATGACTGTCCACTGAAATAACAGGAACAATCATCATTTAAACAGGGGCTTACTCACATGTACAGCTTATTTCATTGTAACCATTTATTACAGCTGTATCTATTATTTGTGCTGATGATTTTTGTTTAGGTCCAAGTGCAAATGCTTGACTTAAGTTTCCACAAAAATGGTGATACACTGTAAGCCCTAATGCTCAAAGTAATTAAACACATTGAGTACTGTTAACCTAAATAACTGAATGAGTAATAATTTTGAGTACGTAAGTAACAATAACTTAAGTAATCTTCCACCAACGTAAATTCTATAGAGCACTCGTGACGCAGTGGTATGTGGTTCGCCTGCCATGTGGAAAGTCCGGGTTCGATTCCCATGCTGGATGGTCTGCAACAGTTTTTTTTTTATTTGTTCAACAAACTCTATAATTGATAGTTCTGTTTACTTAAAATTGGAAACATCATTAATTAAAACATTTGATGTAACTGATTACCTCAAATATTTTGAGTTTTGCCAACTTAATCGGGTTTACAGTGTAGATTATTTCCTTTCTCACTGTGGAGCACAGACAGTTTTAATGAGGTTTATTTAGCTGAATGTTATTATTTAAAATTATATATTATTATAAATTATATGTAATTTATAATTGTAAATTTGTAAATTTTGAATTGTTTGTTCATGGTTCTTACTTTAACAAATGAAAATAAACAAGTGAGATGGTGTAAGGGACTACCACTAGACGTCACTTTGTGCACATGTTTGTTTTTGTTTTGTAGTTTTTGTTAGTCGACTCAGTTTCCCAGAATGCACCTCGGTCAGGTGATGCGGGTGCTCACCTGAACCGAGGTAGCTTATTATTATTGTTATAAATAGCTGGTTGTTCTGGGAAACTGGGTCGAGCATTAATACTGTCAGTGGGCATTTGGTTTGGTTTGGTTTTATTTTACTTATGTTAGTTCATCTGGGCTATGATGTGTTCTGTGATTTGTGTAATGTGTAAGTGTGTCTTCTGGGTTTCTTTTGTGTATTTATGTGTGTACTGTGTTGTGTGTTTAAGTTTCCTTTAGCCTCCAGTGTGCTCCCTTAGCCTCCAGTGTGCTCCCTTAGCCTCCAGTGTGCTCCCTTAGCCTCCGGTGTGCTCCCTTAGCCTCTGGTGTGTCCCGCTTTAGCCTCCGGTGTGCTCCCTTAGCCTCTGTTGTGTCCCCCTTTAGCCTCCGGTGTGTCCCCCCTTTAGCCTCCGGTGTGTCCCCCCTTTAGCCTCCGGTGTGTCCCCCCTTTAGCCTCCGGTGTGTCCCCCCTTTAGCCTCCGGTGTGTCCCCCCTTTAGCCTCTGGTGTGTTGCCCCTAGCTTCTGGTGGTCTTGTTCAGTCTCTTTCTCTAGACTCTGTCTCTAGCCCCTGTGTCCCTGGTCCTGTCTTGTCCCTAGTTTCCGGGTCAGTCCTAAAGCCTTCATCTCAGTCCTACAGGGTCTGAAATGCTTAATGGGCCTGTAAATGTCTAGAAAAGTCTGTATATGTTAAAAGAAGCCGGTATGTGTCTAAAGAGACTGGGTATGTGTGTGTTTGTCCAGAGCCCTATGTTTTGTTTGTTTTATGCACTATTAAAAACTTAATGTTGATACAAGCCCTCTGCGCCTATGCCTGCCCTTTATGCCCACGGCGATAACATCCGCCCGAATCGCCGGTCATACCAGTTCGTGACAGATGGGAAAATTTTTCCAAAGTTTTTCCAAACTTTTCAACTTGCCTAATTGTGCAGTGTGTGTGTGTGTGTGTGTGTGTGTGTGTGTGTGTGTGTGTGTGTATGTGAATGTGTGTGTGTGTGTATATATACAGTCGTGGCCAAAAGTTTTGAGAATTACATAAATATTTGAAAATGGAAAAGTTGCTGCTTAAGTTTTTATAATAGCAATTTGCATATACTCCAGAATGTTATGAAGAGTGATCAGATGAATTGCATAGTCCTTCTTTGCCATAAAAATTAACTTAATCCCGAAAAAAACTTTCCACTGCACTTCATTGCTGTCATTAAAGGACCTGCTGAGATCATTTCAGTAATCGTCTTGTTAACTCAGGTGAGAATGTTGACAAGCACAAGGCTGGAGATCATTATGTCAGGCTGATTGGGTTAGAATGGCAAACTTGACATTTTAAAGGGAGGGTGATGCTTGAAATCATTGTTCTTTCATTGTTAAACATGGTGACCTGCAAAGAAACGCGTGCAGTCATCATTGCGTTGCATAAAAATGGCTTCACAGGCAAGGATATTGTGGCTACTAAGATCAACTATTTATAGGATCATCAAGAACTTCAAGGAAAGAGGTTCAATTCTTGTTAAGAAGGCTTCAGGGCGTCCAAGAAAGTCCAGCAAGCGCCAGGATCGTCTCCTAAAGAGGATTCAGCTGTGGGATCGGAGTGCCACCAGTGCAGAGCTTGCTCAGGAATGGCAGCAGGCAGGTGTGAGCGCATCTGCACGCACAGTGAGGCGAAGACTTTTGGAAGATGGCCTGGTGTCAAGAAGGGCAGCAAAGAAGCCACTTCTCTCCAAAAAAACATCAGGGACAGATTGATCTTCTGCAAAAAGTATGGCGAATGGACTGCTGAGGACTGGGGCAAAGTCATATTCTCGGATGAAGCCTCTTTCTGATTGTTTGGGGCATATGGAAAAAGGCTTGTCCGGATAAGAAAAGGTGAGCCCTACCATCAGTCCTGTGTCATGACAACAGTAAAGCATCATGAGACCATTCATGTGTGGTGTTGCTTCTCATCCAAGGGAGTGGGTTCACTCACAATTTGGCCCAAAAACACAGTCATGAATAAAGAATGGTACCAAAACACCCTCCAACAGCAACTTCTCCCAACAATCCAACAACAGTTTGGTGAAGAACAATGCATTTTCCAGCACGATAGAGCACCGTGCCATAAGGCGAAAATGATAACTAAGTGGCTCTGGGACCAAAACGTTGAAATTTTGGGTCCATGGCCTGGAAACTCCCCAGATCTTAATCCCATTGAGAACTTGTGGTCAATCCTCAAGAGGCGGGTGGACAAACAAAGTGCTTGTAATTATATTTCAGTACATCACAAACAACTGAAACAAAGATCTAAAAGCAGTTTAGCAGCAAACCTTGTGAAAACTAATATTTGTGTCATTCTCAAAACTTTTGGCTACGACTGTACATGAACTGTAACATTCTGTATAAATGTATAACTACCTGAGAAAAGTAAGATACTATGTATGCATTATAATAGACATGCATTTGCACAATGTGATTGCGCAAAGTCCTGAATGGGGATCATCTGTTTCAAGTCAGCTATAGTCATTTTGCTGTCCAGGGTTACGGGATATGATGGCTGAGATGTTATTCTTCCTTTTACTAAATTATCTAATTCAGTGTTTGTTACTTTTAATTCTTATTCTGGTGAACCCCCAGTAATGTACATGAAGAATACAACATATTAGTCAAAAGACGGCCAGAAGTATAAATTTGGGTCTTTTTTTGAGAGGTCTGAATTTGCGTCCTTTTCTGTATAGTACATTGTGAAACGCTGCGTAAAAACACTCACTCTTAATTACTCATGCTTTGTCATAAACTCCACCTCACTGTTCGCCTAGCGCACTTTGTTTCTTTATGTAAAAACAGGTCGGGAGCACAATTATTAACTACAACAAAGTATATATTTTTGGCTGTCATTGGTGCTGAAGTGAAGAAAAATTATATTCCTTTTTAATTAGTGTGAGGATTAATTTGGAAACATGTGAGTGACCGAGCCCGAGAACACAGAATCATCCAAGATGACAAGTTTGATTTTAATGATGAAAATATGCTGACAATGAAAGAACTGCCAGTTGCAGGATGTCTATAGGACAGCCCCTGACACTGCAGTTAACTGAAGCAATCACTGCGCTCTCTGGAGCCACTATACAGCACTGCAATCGGCTTATTAGAACAGCGCAAGAGGGCGTTAATGAGGCGGGGCTATGTTCACTGCATCATCGCAGAGGACGCGTTTTGTGCATGAGTCGGCTAGGAACCCATCATGGATCGGCCTGGGACCGGTCATTTACCTCACTGTTTGAAATGGCTATGCCTGTACTATTACAGAGTTAAAAAACTCTTCTTTTTTGTAGGATTGTGATAATTTTTGACCACAGCAAGATAGAGACTGTGCTTGTAATTTAAGGGAACTAAGAGGAATATGCATTCATCAATTTAAAGGTCTATGAGCCAGGCAAGCATGGGACTTGGGCAAGGTGATCTGCTGGGGTTAATGTAAAATTATGATTCAATTATTCCTGTGGGACTGAAAACCACACTTACTTCAGCAGGAAACACCTCAATCTGTTGTTTTCTCCCAGAATGCAGTGCAAGTTAAAATGTATGTTTTGGTAGCTGCTGACCAATATATAGTTCTAAGCACATTTACACGAATATCACTGAACTGTATACAGTGTAATGCATCATTTCATTTGCGTAATGATGAGCAAATGCAGTAAGTCTACAGTATGTCTTAATTATGGACACTTTGTTTAGTAAAATGCTGCTAGGAAAAGGGTCATTTTATGAGGAAAAATGGGAAAAGGAAAGGGTTTAAAGGGGGAGGAAAGGGTGACACATGTGGGCAGTAGCTCCTGCTGATTTCTAATATAACCTGCCACACCCAGCGCTTCTTGGGAGCGGCCACAGACAGGAATCTAACGCGATCTCAGCCAACGACAGCTGTTGCTCCTCTGGTAACTGCAGCAGTGACCCGGCTCGAGAAGGGGGCCTTTTACCTTTTCCTCTGCTCCAGCTGGATCGCGAAGGCCGGCTCTCTGCGAAAGTGAAAGTGCCGCAGCACTTTTCAATCCACCCACCTTTGAAGTCCCTGGGGTGCATGACGACATCCTGATTGCATGCCACACTCTAGTTTAACATCCGCCACGTGTTCTTCTCACTCCCAAAGCTCCACGCCTTGCTTTTATAAAGCAGAGCAAGCTTACCTACAAGGAGTCCTAAAGCTGTGGTGAGCATAAAACCTGATAATCATGTGTTCAGAGGAGAGAAAGTGACTCTCAGATGTGACATACAGGGAGGAGGAGACACTGAGTGGACATACAGCTGGTATAAGCTGGTATAAGATTGATAACACACTCTACACAGACCGGAGTTCAGCCTCAGCTCAGTTAGTAATGATAACGGTGGTAAATGCACCTGCAGAGGGAGGAGAAGCAGTAACTCTCAGAGCTCAGAGATGCTCTTACACTCATTGTCTCAGGTGTGTGTGTGTGTGTGTGTTTTGCTTTGTCATTATTTATATGTAACAAGGTCGCCACTCTGTGTGAATGTATGTATTTATTTATTGATTGATTGTCCATCAGTCACAGCAGAGACAGTAGTGAGTGTGTCTCCACTGAGCTGGCTGACTGAAGGAGACTCAGTGACTCTAAGCTGTGAGGTTAAACACTCCTCTACACGCTGGACATTCAGCTGGTACACAGATGTTCCCTACAGAGACAGTCAGGGTTCCCTCGGGTACAGGACAGCGCTCCTCTCAGACAGCAGCAGAGGATCTGGAGGCTCCTACACTCTCAGTCCTGTTACTCTCAACCACACAGGAGTAGTCTTTCCACAGACTTCATGTTGAGGTGTTGAACAAGGCTCTTAGCACTATCTGCTTCAGGGAGCTGTATTCTGGCAGACCCTGCGCTCTGACCCCGTCTACCTTACTGTGATATGTGAAAAGGTTATTTTTACTGTGCTGTAAGGTAGATGTAAAAAATAATAGAACCCTCACACCCTGTGCAGTCCACAAGGGCCCCTATAATGCCATCTTACATCTCCTTTCTGACATTGTCCTTTCCATGTTAGTGAAGTACAGCCAAAAACACATATACAACAATCATTCCCTGCTTCATTCCCTGTTTTAATTTTTATTGTTTTTAAAAGAAGCCATTTTTAGTATCAGTTTCGGTTTTCGACCAAGTGCATCCTAACTTCTTGGTTTCGATTTCGGCCCAGAATTTTCATTTTGGTGCATCACTAGTAATAATAATAATGATCATCAGCATCAATGAAGATTTAAAATCTATCTATCTATCTATCTATCTATCTATCTAGAATACATCACCCATGCTTAATCCATTCTGTTTATAATCATATAATAATTATATTATATAATATATAAATATAATATATTGTGTATCTTTTAGATGAGTCTCCTCCAGTGTCTCTGATCATCAGTCCCAGCAGAACTCAACACTTTACTGCTGACTCTCTCTCACTGAGCTGTGAGGACCAGAGAGACTCTACTGGATGGACAGTGAGAGGATACACACACAGTGAGACACTGTACAATAGTTCATCAGTTTCAGGATCTACATGTAACATCAGCTCCCTCTCTACATCACACACTGGAGTTTACTGGTGTCAGTCTGAATCTGGAGGACGCAGTCATTCTCTCAACATCACAGTGCACAGTGAGTCTCTACAGTAAATACAGAAAAACCTTGGATTGCAATTGACTTGGTCTGCGACTGTTTCGCCTGTTTCAATAACTTTTAAGGTCTTGAAATATGAGCAGTATTGTGGGTAATCGTCTCCCATGCTCGGTCTCGGGGCGACGTGCATCACTTGTATAGTCAACATCTGTTCACAAATATACTGTTTACTACAACACTGTGAGTGTGTAAAGCATTTTATATTTAGTATATGTGTGCGTGCATGAGCGCTTGTGTGAGTGAGAGTCCCTGTCTGTGAACTGGTGTGTGTGGGTGTGGGTGTGTGTGTGCGCGCATTGTGTGTGAAAGTAGCAGTACTTTTCTCCATTTAGCTCTCCATTATTTTTCCTCCAAGTATCCCCCTTCTTCCTCCTGCCCTCTCTCTGGCTATGTCTGAAAGTTGGTGTGTGTGTCTGTGCGTGCGCTTGTATGAGTGAGAGTCTCTGCGCGTATGGTGTGTGTGGTCTGTGTGTGTGTGTGTGTGTGCGTGTGTGTGTGTGAAAGTCATCCTACATATCAGCCCTCCCCCCCCCCCCCTCTCGCCCGCTCCTCTTCTCCTCTCTCTGCTCTCCCTCACTGTAGCCATGGTTCTTTTTAAGCGTAAACTGCAGATTAATTTGCTTTATTTCTACTTTATATTTTGTGTTACTTATTTTTATATGAATGTTTTTGGGTTGGGGAACGAATCATCAAAGTTTCCATTATTTCTTAAAGGGGAGATTTTCTTTGATATACATTCCGGAACAGATTATGCTCACAATCCAAGGTTCCATTGTACTTAATATGCATAACTTGACATTAAAAAATATTTTAAAGTATGATATAGAAATTAACTGATATTTCTCTCTGCATCACTTCATTGGTTATATATTGGTTGTGTATTTTATGTATATTTTTATGTAAGTGAGTTCATCAGCAAATCCTTTTTCTTCTTGGAGCACATCAGCAGAAACGCTAAGATCATTAAGACGACAAGCATGAAGGCCAAACTTATTATACCAGCGAATCCAGAAGCTGAAACTAGGGAAAGAAAGGAACCCAGATAGCCATTTAAACATTGCATATTGAAGTCATTGTTCAAATCTAACTCATAGGTTAGATTGTAACATCACAGTGCACAGTGAGTCTTTAATGTGCTTATTAGTAATACATTAATATACATAATTTAACAACATTAAAAAAAATGAGATCATATTTTTTTAACAAACATGGAATAAATTAAGAACTGACTATATGCAACATTTATAGTCAGTTCTTAATTCATTCCATGTTTGTTAAAATTATGATGTTACTTGTGCGGCAGGGAGGACAACATTATCAGGTTTAAAATATCAGTATGTTCTATATCAGGGTTTAGTTTAACTTTTAATATTAATAATATTCTAAATAAAAATCAACCACAAAGAATAAATACTGAAGTACTGAAGGAAAATTAATTAATAGGAAATGTAGGTTAAGCCTATAGGTCATATAATTGCTAAATTATTAAATTTAGAAAGTAATATGGATTCATCAGCCATTTAACAGGTGTTTCTCTACAGTGCAACATGGCGTATGGCTCCAAACCTGTTGTTCTGTTCCAGTCCCATAAGTTCTTTCTTGTAGATGTCGTAATTATGACCATAACCTATTATCCATACCAAGTCAAAGAAAAAAAGAAAATATATTGAATACAGATCTGGAGTCTGCACAGAAATTGCCAAATAAACTATTTACAGACATGTACATATGTACGTATTTAATGCACCCAATTTTAAGTGGGTAAAAGTCTGAACCCTTTAATGTAGACAGACCTAGCAAACTTGCAGTATCTCAGCCATATTTCAGCAACTGGACATGAGACAATAACAAACTACTAAAATATTCATAACTCAAATCACCCAAAATGCAGTTTAATACCTCATTTGATGTGACGGGTCACATTTGGGCCTTAAATATGATGGTGTGACCATATGGTAAAGTCAAATGATAGTGATCAGTAGTCCTGTATGTTAGAACTACACTTGAATTTAAGACTTTCGGTGTTCAAGGTCTTTCTCTTTCCTACAGATGGTGATGTGATCCTGGAGAGTCCTGTCCATCCTGTAACTGAGGGAAATCCTCTGACTTTACACTGTTTATATCGCAACACGACAATCTCAGACTCTGGTGCTGATTTCTATAAAGATGATTCAGTTCTCCAGAAGCAGACTACAGGAGAGATGACCATCAGTAGTGTCTCAAAGTCAGATGAAGGTTTCTACCACTGTAAACACCCAGAGAGAGGAGAGTCACCCAAAAGCTGGGTTTCAGTCAGAGGTGAGGAAACCACGTCTACTTACTTGTGTTAGATTTGTAACAATATGATTTCTTAATGCAGTGTTTAAACTGATATCTGTGCTCTTTTCTTTCCCTATTTCCAGCTTCTGGATTCATTTATGTAATTATAGCACTGAGTTCGGCCTTCGCACTTTTTTTCTTAATGATCTTACTGATTGTGCTGGTGCGCTCCAAGAAGAAAAAAGGTTTGATGATCAGCTCTTTATGTCTATAGCACAATTAATATGTCTAAACACAATTGTGTACTTGCTATTTTAAATAATTGACCTTTTTTAGATATATTGTTTTAAACATGATCATGTTTCACATGTTTTACTCTGTTGAGAAGATGTAGAATATCAGACTCCTTCTGCAGTAATTCTGGACACCGATCAGCCTTCAGGTCAGTATAGACACCCCCTTTTACAGTACATTAGTTACTTTTTTCCTAGTCTTTTTTCCCTATTTAAAAGGTGGTGATAATGTCCATGAAAATACTGATACTAGGACCACAGGAATAGTTTTAAAGTATTTTACACTTTTTCACCATGCCATTATTTATTTAACAAAAATTAAGCCAAAATCAAAATAAAAAATGAAGCAAATGGCTTTATAACTACTTCCAGATAGATGCGAAGCAACACTTGCTTTAAGACAACTGCTTATGTCTTTCACTCTTGGCATTGTGTTAACACACACCTGAAGACAAGTAGACCAGAAAACTGGGAAAACATCTGCTTCTCTAGAGGTCTGCACACCTGCTGATGATGAATTAATCAAGGGCTGATGATTAGCAACACTTGCCTGAATCCTGAACACCTAAATCCTGTAGAATCAATAAGGGGGTATTTAGTATTGGCCTCATGTTTTTTTTTTTTTTTTAATTATATACTTTTATTTATATATATATATATATATTAAAAAGCTATGATTTGGGGAAAACTTTATACAGATATCTTAGGGAGTAAAACAGTGGGCTAACATCAGTGAGCTCTAGAGGTGTTACTCTGCAGTAGGCATCTACAGTATGCCAGCTAGTGCAATTGGATTTTACTTAAATTTTATGAAAAAAGAAAATGGACTGTGGACAACAGCATGAGATTACAGTGCAAAAGTACACAGTGCACATACTTTCTTTATATATTTTTTTAAAGAGCCAGACATTTTTGTATTTTTAATATACTGTAGTCTTGACAAACAGTTCTCCAGGCTTCCTGAATGAATTTTTTCCAGTCCCTGTTCATGACCAGTTTAAGAAGAATGCTTGTTTGTTTAGCCACACAGTGACCTAGGAATGGTTCAAGCCAAAAAAACATCATCTAACTTTAGTGCGTGAACCAGTGAGAAACTGGTGCAGGTGATGACAGCATTCAGCATCAGCAGTATAATAATCACCAGCCTGATCATCTGAGTGTTTGCTACAGACTAGAGGGGAAATGAGGTCACTTTCGCCTGTTACATAAACAACCATTTTTATATATTTTTTACATTCTCTAGAATAACTTTAGCCACTTTGTAGTCTGTCGCAGTAAAGCATTTGTTTCCATTTCTTTAATGTAATCGACATTATTTAGTTTAATTTTGTATGAAGAAATGAGAGGTGGCTCAAGTTTGCACAGTATTGTAATTAGTTGTTTTTTTTAAAGCAATGATGATACAGACAGACAGAATGATAAAATGAGGCCATGTCTGTAACCTTTTATAGATGCTGCCGCTGAACCGAGTGATGTGACTTATGCTGAAATTGAACTAAAGAAACCAAAGAAAAAGCCAGGTGTGAATAAATTATTTCAATTTATTAACAGAATTGCAAATTTTTTTGTATTTCATATTACCCATTTGTGTATTTATCTTAAAATAACAGTAATTAAAATGAAATCATAATAAGGTAGCGTATACCGTATACATGTGCTGTAGTTTATGTGGAAGTAAAGTTTAAGTGGTTTATCTTAGTGAATGATGTTGTTGCCCACTAGGAAAGAGTAAGAGAGATGAAACTGTGTACTCAGAAGTGAAGAAGGACACAGATAAAGGTAAGATGAGATAAAAATGCACACACAATCTCTCCAGAGAGCACTATTGCTTAAGCAAAGAGAGATTTACACTACAGTTCATACATGCAGCAGTTTATCTAATAGAGACTTGAGCTTGATGGTGTGGTGTGAGGTTTAATAATATTGGTTCGTTTCTTAAAGAAAGACAGAGAAAAGTACAGAAACACATGTTTAATTCAGGTTTGTTTTTAGAGAATATAGCCTAGTGAAGTTTCAAGACAAAATCAACAGTGATTGTCAAACAGACTCGGCACAGTGACATAGAAACCCTAACACCAACTAGTGGTTTGCTGGTGTAATTGCAGAGTGACACACACACACACACACACACACACACACACACACACACGCACACACGCACACGCACACACACGCACACGCACACACACACACACACACACACACACACACACACACACACACACACACTTCCGCACAAATATTCATGCTCACATCACTGCAGGCCACTCGCATAGTCTCTTTACGTAGCTTGGTTATATAATGTGTATATATACACAGGTAAATTAATTTAATTCAGTTTCACCTGTATAGTGCTTAAACAGTGGCCATTGTAGCAAAGCAGCTTTATAGACATAAAAATTTTGTAAATATTACAAAAATAAAACCAAAAGTATACATGTATTGCATGATCAATGAGTCTTTAATGAGCATGCATGAGGAGAATATGAGGAAGAACTGTGAATATGGTCAAAATTGCTAATTTAGTTAATGTTAAATGATGCAAGCTGACGGCGAAGTGGTGAGGAAAAACTATCTAAAATATTATAAATCAGTAAAATGCGTATTTGATCCACTACCAACCAACAGTAATTCTGCCTCCCAAAGTCTGCTGATGTGCTTAATTTATGAAGGTATTTCTAACAACAACTCCTTATGTGTGTAAAAACCACCTGTCCACAGAGTCTCTTCCATTCTATTTGTAGCCTGTCACATGAAACCCCGTTTCTTTAATTTAATCTACATTATTTAATTGAATTTATGAAGAAATGAGAGATGTTTGTATAGCATTGTAATTAGGAATGATGATACAAATATAAAGAATGGGGGAGATAAGGCTGTGTCTGAAACGTTTTATAAATGTGACTTATGCTGAAATTGTACTAAAGAAACTAAAGAAAAAGCCAGGTGGAACAACATTCTTTAAATTTACTTTTTTGCGATCTCTTTGTATTTCATATTACTCATTTGTGTATTCATGTTAAAATAACTGCTCTGAATCATTCAGTAATTAAAAAGTACTCATTATAAGGTAAAAGAGCGATATATGTGCCGTAGTTTATCTTAGTAAATGCTAAATCAGTGACTGTGGCCCACTAGGAAAGAGCAGTGAGGGAGATGAGACTGTGTACTCAGAACTGAAGCAGGACACAGATAAAGGTAAGATGAGCTAAAACACTTGTGATTAAATTGAAATTGAGAAATTAAGGTAGAAATATTATTATTATTATTATCATTATTGTTATTATTATTGTTGTTATTTTAGTACAGACGTTAATAGAGGTAAATGTAGTGTACTTATGGAAGTTTAAGTGAAGATTAAAAAGAATGATGTGTTCCTCTTAGTGAATGCTAATTCAGTGACTGTTGCTCACTAGGAAAGAGCAGTGAGGGAGATGATAATTTGTACTCAGAAGTGAAGAAGAACACAGATGAAGGTAAGATGAGCTAAAAGCCTACACACAATCTCTCTACACAACAGTATTGTTTTGACAAACAGAGATATTTACACTGTGTTTAATACATTCAGTAATATGGCTGATGTTTTTACAGAGAGTGAGAAATGTGTTGTTTTTACTGCATTATAGAATTTGATCCCTTTTAGAGTGAATCAAATCTTTAAAGATTCAGGACGATTTGATTAAACTTATTTAAAATTCATAGTATTCATTTTATTCTCTATCCGTCCACCATCTAGCATGATGTAATGTATCTTAGTAATTCTGCTTTGTCTCATGACCAACGATGATGATACAAAACCTGGTATTTTGTCAATTATGAACATGGTAACATAAGATCTGGGCAAATGTTTTAACTTTATTATACTTGACCAAAACAACAGTTCTTTATAAAGAAACAAGAATTTATTGAGCTACTGTAATATACATGGAAATGTCCTACATAAAACACATGCATGCACACATACACACAAACAAACAGTTCATGGGTGAAAGTTAAATGGAGTTCTGAGGAAGTTCTAGTACTGGTTATTAGATCTGACAAGGTCACAAAAGCAGAGCCTTGATTTAATCTTTACTGATTCGTTCAGTTCTCACACCAATTTTCAGCAAGGTATAAAGCTTTGTTTATTTACTTGCGTTACGGTGAGCGTTCTCCTTGGTAATTCGCTTATGTAGGAAGGGAGACACAGCATTGCTGACATTGCATTGGTTGGCTGTCTAGCAGTTGGAGTCTTGGAGAGTGAGACAACTCGATCTCTTGATGTTGTAGCCTGTGAGCGCAGGTCGTCGCTCAAGGTGAGGGAGAGCGCACGGGAAAAGAGCCAGAGCTCATCGAGCTCAGCGAGCACTGGAGAGCCTGAAGAGTCTCAGAAAGCTAAAAAGTTAAAAGCTAAAAGTTGTGCATGGCGAAAGAGTTTGGTGAACCTGTTCGGACCTTGGTGGTTTGACCCCACAGACTCGGTCCGTACCACAGGGGGTGAAATGTTGTCGTGGGGCTTAACCACTCCCTGCATGGTTTCTTTTTCGTGCATACATTAGACTAATGTTTGGTCTGTCACGTGAGGAACCACCTTAATGAAGTTTCAGTACTTTTGTTAACATGAGCCCTGTTTATACTACCAATTTTCATTCACATCAATGTCCTTTGAATAAAACAAGCTTTCATTCAATATCAATCTTCCCATATCTTGCATACTCATTCATACTTTTATCTATATAAGGAGGTTATAAATGTTGATTACACCTCCTTGGTTATAGTAAACTTGTCAAACGTAGCACAAAGGCAAAAATACTGAATAAGCATATATGTATTGTCTTAATGGCACACTTCCAAATATGATTGTCTTTGGAATTGTCCACATATGTGGTGTCTTTGTTTGAGAACGAAGAAGAAAACATGGTGGGAGAACATCCATGTTCTGTGGTCAGAGTTGTGAGTTGGTGATCTCCCAAAAGTTTTCTCTGGGTACTCCAGTTTCAAAGATACGCAGATTAGGTTAATTGGCATTTACAGTTTGCGTGTGTGCTTGTGCCCTGCGATGGACGGACACCCTATGCAGGGTGTATTCTTTCTGGTGCTCTAAGTTCTCTCGGCTAAAGGCCTCCTTCAACCCTGTAACATTCTGTGACGTCCCAGCAGCTGGCCAATGAGGAAGCAGCTCTGTAACACCCACCAACATGATATATTTGTGTCTGAAATGCAAACGTAAAAATCAGCAGCAAAATGGAAAAATTTTGAAAGAAACGTGGAAAACTTATAAGCAAACTGGTTAGCATTTTTTTCATTTAATTGCATTTATTTATTTATTTATTTTTGGTGTGTGGGGTTGCAATATTATATTTTTTATTCATCTTCAATTTAACATCAGTTAATATTCAAATTTGAATAGTGAAAAAATAAAGTGAGAAAATAAAGGTCTATCTCTGTAATCTGTTATAGATGCTGCCCCTGGACCAAGTGATGTGACTTCTGCAAAACCTGAACCGATAAAACCAAAGAAACAAAAGAAAAATATTTTTTTTCCATTTAAAGGTAAATGTTCTGTAGTTCTGGAAGTTTAAGTGGTAAACAGAATGATGTGTTTTTCTTAGTGAATGCTAATTCAATGACTGTTGCTCACTAGGAAAGAGCAGTGAGGTAGAGGACAATTTGTACTCAGAAGTGAAGACGAAGACAGATGAAGGTAAGATGAGATAAAAGTGTACACACAATCTCGCTACACAACAGTATATTTACACTGTGTTTAATACATTCAGTAATTTAGCTAATGTTTTTAGAGAGAAATGTGATGTTTTTACTGCACTATCCAGTGTGTAATTGTGATAATCAGAAACAGTAGTTTGTACTTTATATTCAGTATGGAATAATGTTTGTTCCAAATGGAATTGAAGAAAAATAAAAGAATCAACAAAAAATACATTGACAATGATGGCACAGTGGTAATTGTCACAGTGGCTTTGCACTTCCAGGGTTGAGGGCTTGATTCCCGACTCAGTCTGTGTGTGTGTGCAGTTTGCCTTGTGCCTTTGGGTTTCCTTCGGGTACTCCAATTTCCTCCCACAGTCCAAAGATATGCATATTAGGTTAATTGGCATTTGAGTGCGCTTGTCTGAAGTTTTTTTTTTTTTGTAATTTTTTATTCACCTTCAATCTAACATCAGTTGATATTCAAATATGAATATTGAATGAAGTTATAAGTCTGTAATCTGTTATAGATGCTGCCCCTGGACCAAGTGATGTGACTTGTGCTAAACTTGAATTACAAGAACTCATGAACCCAAAGGAAAATCAAGGTGAGATTTTTTTTTTTCATTATTGTTATTATTTTTTATGACTATTTCTGGATTTCATTTTACCCTTTAAACCATTTTTGTCCATTACTAATCTTAATACATACTGTTCTGTAACTGATCAGAATTGTTCAGTAACTAAAATGAACATGACAGAAGTTAATAGAGGTAAATGTACTGTAGTTATGGAAGTTTAAGCAAAGATTAAACAGAATGGTGTGTGTTTCTTAGTGAATGTTAATTCAGTGACTGTTACCCACTAGGAACGAGCAGTGAGGGAGATGGCAATTTATACTCAGAAGTGAAGAAAAAGACAGATAAAGGTAAGATGAGTTAAAAGCCTACAGACAATCTTTCTACACAACAGTATTGTTTTGATGGAGAGTTAGAAATGTGTTTTTACTGCATTATCCAGTTCATAATTGTGACCATCAGAAACAGTAGTTTGTACTGTATACAGATGGTGCTCAACCGGAATAATTGTTTTACCGCCGCGTCTCATGGCAACAGCATTTGGGTTTGTGCGTTTGCTGGCTTTACCTCTGAGTGGCGCTATAAAACTATAGACCGACACCTCAGGTCTTAGTTCATTCTCTCTAGGTTTAATGAGCCGCAGCTCCTTTAAAGCTGCATGAAGTAGCGAATAAAGTGAAACATTTTAGTTAAAGTAATTCATAATCAGGGTACTAAAATTACAGTACAAATTTAGAATTTAAATTTAATTAAATGTTATTAGAATCAAATTTAAGCAAAGTAAACATTAACACAGTGAGCTTTTAGATTTTATCATGTGTAATTAGAAAAGCTATGCATGTAGGGTTTTGTCATCTTATACTCTGTGTTCTTTAAATTTGTAGTAGATTTATTAAATTAAATAAATGAAAATTAATTACCATGAAATTCAAAAAGTAATTTTTTTCACATGCATTTATCAGAATTAAATGCATTAGGCTGTTATGATCATCATACTTTTCTTTAATAGATAATGAAAATGTTTTAACAAATTACATCCCAGTAACAACCCCACTGCGCTGTACCACCACCAGCAAAAGCTTATAAAATTAAATTGAAACATTAAACGAATTTACAATCACTGTAACAGATATATAAACCGAACAAAAGGTGCGCACTGAATACTAAACCTAAGCCGCACGCGTTGATTAATAAAGATGCGTGTTTCTTAGCCCAACCCCTGTGAAAACAGCGTATACAGAAAGAGGTTCACCCGCAAGAGGTTGTGTGCAGACCACAGAGCTTCTGGGGATTCCAAAATTTACAATGTTACCGTTTTTTAATCACTGGAATGGAAGTTATGGAAAGTTTCCCTGCATTGTTTTTAACCATGTACAATTCAGTACACAAAGAAACGAAACGTTCCTTCAAGTCCAAGGTGCTACATACAATATAAATTTACTGTCGGAAGGGGGAGAAGAAGCAGTGGAGAGATAGATCCGGACTCAGAGTTGCAGGTGTGGTCACGAGGCGTTGAGAAGCTGTGAGATCCGTTCAATTTCTGCACTCAGCAGGAATCTCGGAGCGGGGGCGTGGTCGACAGAGTGGAAGCGAGAGTTTAAAAGACATGTGATCCGTCAGCGAGTATGTCTAGCCAAAATGTGGAGCAGAGTCATGGTCGAGGAAACGAGAGCAAGAGTTCAAAGCCATTAAATCAGAACAAGTCCAAATTATGAGGTGAGAAACGGTTAAACGGCAAAACAAAGTGAGGTTGACAACCTGAAAACCATGAAACAAAATGCAAGAATATTGAGACGAAGAATCACATGATGATCTGGCACTGAGATGACGTGCTGCGCTTCCTCATAAGCCAGAAGAAATCAGCACCAGATGAGAAACCGGTTTGCAGATGGGGTGGTCTGAGGGTGTGTAAAGAGTGATGAAAGCGTGGAAAAACATGACGGCGTGGTGAGAAGCATGAGAGTGTGGGAAAGGAAATGTCAAGGGATGAAAGCAGACTTTGAAGTGGTGTGTGCATGAGTTTGTGACATTTACAACATAAATTAAGAAAAAAATAACTAAGAACCTAATTAGCTGACTAGCTGAGACAAAACAGATTAACATTATAAATTAACAGAAACTATCTAAGTCCTGTACAGAAAAAGACAACATAAAGTGCATGTGCAAATGTGCAAACAAGAGCAACAACACAACAACATAACACGATTGAAAACTCTGTGGAATGAGTTGAGGTAGTGGAATGAGAAACCCCCAAAATGCCCGAGTGCTTTGGTTCCTTTTTCCAGATGGCCAGGTGAGGTTCTCCTCCAGGTGGACACCCAGGAATTTGGTGCTGTTGACGATCTTCACAGAGGAGCCGTCGATGTACAGCTGAGATTGGTTGCTCTGTGTCCTTATGAAATCGACAATCATCTTTTTTGTCGTATCGACATTCAGAGACAGGTTGTCGTCTTGGCATACAGGCTAACGGACTGGTGCAGACTCGTTCTTGCTGATAAGACCCACCACGGTCGTGTCAAGCAAACTTGATGTGATTCAAAGTGTGTGACGCTACACAGTCGTGAGTCAGCAGTGTGAACAGCAGGGGACTGAACACACAGCCCTGGGGGAGCCCCAGTGCTAAGTGTGGTGGCGCTGGAGGTGTTGTCCCCAATCTGCACTAACTGAGGTCTTCTGGTCAGAAAATCCAGGATCCAGTTACAGAGGGAGGTTCTCAAGCCCAACAGGCTCAGCTTCTCGATCAGGTGTTGGGGGATGATGGTATTGAATGCTGAACTGAAATCTATGTACAGCATTCAAACATAGGTGTCCTTCTTGTCCAAACGTGTAAGGGCCAGATGGAGTGTGGTGGAGATGGCGTCGTCCATTAAACGATTAGGACAATACGCAAACTACAGGTGGTCCAGTAAGGGGCAGCAGGGTCTTGATGTGTCTCATGACGAGCCACTCGAAGCACTTCATGATGTCTGGAAGAGTGGCACTATTCAGGCCCTGGATTGGTATTGGTTCTGTAATAAAGCAGTATTCATACACTTACCTTATGACTGGTCAAGACGGTGCGCTCTGGCAAAGTTTAATGGTTCCATGATCTCAGTGACCCAGAATCCCCATGGTACCAGTCATCACCATTGCGCTGGCATAGCAAGCGAGGACTCTTTTCCCCACCCGAGCATCAATTAGAAACTAAATTCACTAAATTCTGGCATGCCTTTTTTCCCTCAATACAGGGTGACGCAGTTATGGAATAAGATCGAAGTAACACATTATACACTTGCCGCATTTGTGAATGCAACTAAAATTGCTGTGGAAGGGATTCAGACAGACCTCACTGCACTCCGCCTCACCACTGTGCAGACATGGCCCTAGACATCCTCCTTGCTAAGGAAGGGGGGGTCTGCGCCCTAGTGGGAGATAGCTGCTGCACGTATGTTCCGGCAAATGACGATGAACATGGAGAGATTTCCATGGCCCTGGAGAAAATGCGAGAAGTGTCAGACTAGTTAAGAGACGACGAAAAAGGACAAGTGGGTTGGGGATTATGGTATACACTCTTTGGTCAATGGGCCCTATATCTTTCTCTGATTGTCCCCATGGCATGTGTTTTTCTGAGATGGGGGCGGGGCTGATACACTCCAGGTATGTTTGTGTAAACAAGAACCAGCTTACACCCATGTGTTTTCCCCTCTTGTTGCAAAGTCCACACACTGATGGAGTTTAGGGAGCACTGACTTGAGATTTGCATGGTTGAAATATTCATCCACAATAATCCATCTGGGTGTGTAGTTTACTGATATTTGCATCCAGTTCGCATAGAGCTTCCTTAGCATTAGCGCTAAGTGGAACGTAGACTTCGATAATGAACGCAGGTGTGAATTCCCAGAGGTAAATAAAAAGGTCTATATCTAACAGTTACAACCTCTACCAGCAAATAGCAATAACTCGAAACTATCCAGAGTTGTTGCACCATTCCATATTGATGTAAACACACAAAGTCAAATTCAAGCCACTACCACGAGTCTTAGCGCACAAAGCTGCATTTCTGTGAGCACGAAACGAGGCTATCCCATCTAGCTGAATGGCGGCTTCTGGTACTCTGTCGCTGAGCCAGAGTGTAGACATGCTGTGTAGCCTGCTGGAGTTGGATGTAGTCCAGTTTATTACCCAGGGAGCAGACGTTGGATAAAATGATGGACAGGACAGCTGGCTGGATAGAGTTTGATTTTAGCACAGACTTCCGCCTGCTTGCCTCACTTCCGCTTCCCCTCTGTCCCCTCCTCTGGCCACCGGCATCAGGCAACACTGAGGACTGTTTCCCGCAGCAATCCGTGATCACGTAGGTTTTCAGCTCATCTTGAATGTAGTTTGCCGGGTTTGTCAAGCTCGGGTCTTGAACCCGGGTCTCCGGGGTGAGGGTTGAGGATTTTACCACTGAGCCACGGAGGGGATAGGGTTGGACCCAACTGAAACACACTCAAGGCAAAAAGTCTCAGGCAAGGTAGATTTATTTTTAAAGATATGAAAAAGTTCACAGGCAGCTTGTCATCAACAAAAGTTCTTCTCATTTACAGGAATTAATAAAAAGAAATTGACAAAATAATAAACTCTTAAATGAAAGCCTCCACAAGGGGAGAAAACAACCAGGTAATGAACAATCAAAGCATAAAAAGACTGAGGAACTTACAACAGGAAACACTGAATCATTGCCAGAAGTGCAGCAGGAGACACAGAGGAGGGACTCAAAAACCAAGTGAATAAGAGGGGAGAAAATGAACGGCTTAAATACACTGGGGGAAACAAGACACAGGTGATCTGAATAACTAATGAGAAAAACACAACGAAGAACTTAGGCTAAGGGGAACACAAATGACCTCTAGAGGGGGCAAACTACAGGAGGAGCAAAAAGGCTGACAGGGTTATTGAGTTCCAAGAGTGTGGCGGTGGTATATATGAACACCAGTTTTGCCGACAACACTCGACAACATAAAGTAAACAAAGTAGCATCATTTTGGCTCCGGTGCGGCCGCTGCATGCTACTGCCCCGCCGCTAAATGCAAATTCCCCAATCATACACAACCCATGATTTTTTTTATGCTATTTTGGGGAATCCCTTGGTGACACCTTGGTTGCTCAGTTACGACGGCATATGGACACTCTGGATTTCTTTGAAAGGTTTTCTTCATTGCAAGTCTTGTCGTATGGTTTTTGGTACCAGGCTTCGCAGAAAAGTCTTGGAGAGTGAACAACTCGATCGCTTGATTATGTAGTATGTGAGTGCAGGTTGTAGCTTAAGGTGACGGAGAGCGCACGGCGAGAGTGAGTTTTGGGGAGCCCAAAGAGTCTCAGAAAGTTGTAAATGTTGTTATAAATAAAAATAAAATCTTCTGGAAATGACCAGAGCATTAGATGAGGAATAGACCAAGGAATCAGGAGACTCAGAGCCAGTGTTCAGCTGGAGAAGTTTATTTTGCTTGCAAGCGTCAATCAGTCAGCCTGGACAATGAAATCCAAACATAAATGGCAAAACACCCATTTTATACTAAGAAGTAAACATCGACCCAAGGCCAAGAAATGGAAAAACCATGGTAGAAAAATACAATCAAGGTCAAAAACATCATGTGAAAACTAAGTAAACAAGGACACTTATAAAGATCACGCTGCCATAAATCCATTCTTAATGATTGTGCCATATTCATATAAAATATTAAGGAAAATTAGAAATAAATCCCTCAATGGCGAAAGAGTTTGGCGAACCTGTTTGGACCTTGGTGTTTTGACCCACAGGGTCGGTCCGTACCACAGGGGGTTGTCCCAATCAGATGTTGTCACAGGACTTAACCAGGCCCTGCATGTTTTTTTTTTTTTTTCGTGTATACATTAGACTAATGTTTGGTCTGTCACGTGGGGAACATCCTGATAAAGTTTCAGTACTTTTATAAAGTGTATTAACAAGAGCCCTGTTTATACTATCAACTTTTCATTCACATCAATGTCCTTTGAATAAAACAAGCTTTCATTCAATATCAAACATCCCATGTCCCTATGCACTCATTCATACTTTCATCTACACAAAGGGGTTATAATTGTTGATTACACCTCCTTGGTTATACAGTAGTGAACATGTCAAATATAGCACAAAGATATAACTAAACATATATATATATATATATATATATATACTAAATAAGCATATATGTATTTGTACATATTGGCCTTAATGGCACACTTAAGGATGATTGTCTTTGAAATTGACCACATACCTGGTGTCTTTGTTTGAGAGAGAAGGAGAGAAGAGGGCGGGAGAACGCCCATGTTCTGGGGTCAGAGGTGAGCTTCCCCCCAACTGGAGGAAAGTTGCAAAAATGTCTTCGTTCTGTCAGGTTGCCCATTTGTACTTTTGCTGGTCGAGGTTGACACTAGCGCTCGGTTGCTTGCCTGACTCCAGGCACAAAGGGGCCCTTTCTCCTTCTCTTCTGATTAAATCCAGGGTTTCCCTAAGCAGTTCTCAAGAAGAGATAACAGACAACCCGGCACCCATCTTATGGCCCACAAAAGGGCTAAGATATTTCTATAGATGAATCTGGGATGTGACAGATTGATAGCTCACTTTGGGGTAGCCTGTTCATCCCTACAACATTATCCAGTGCATAATTGTGACATCAGAAACAGTAGTGTGTACTGTATAAAATAAATTGTTCCAAAACGGTTTGAACAAGAATAAAAGAAGCAACAAATAATTTATTGACAATGGTGGCACAGTGATGTAATAGTTAGCGCAGTGGCCTTGCAGCTCCTGGGTTGAGCGTTATGTTGAGGTTCCTGGCTCAGGTCTATGTGCATGCGGTTTTCCTTGTGCGTGGTGAGTTTCCTCTGGGTACTCCAGGTTCAAAGCTATGCAGATTAGGTTAATTTGCATTCTTAGTGTGTGTGCTTGTGCCCTGGGATGGACGGACACCCTGTGCAGGGTGTATTCTTTCTTACCTCTTGGTTACACGCCTCCTTTGACGCTGTAACATCCTGTGACGTCCCAGCAGCTGGTCAATGAGGAAGCAGCTCTGTAACACCCACCAACATGGTATATTTGTGTCTGAAATCCAAACATAAAAATCAGCAGCAAAACTGAAAAATTTAGAAAGAAATGAGCAAAACAGTTAACATTTTTTCATTTTTTTTTTTTTTTTGGAATGTGGGGGGTTGCAATTATTTTTCATTCATCTTTAATTTAACATCAGTTTAAAAAATTAAGAAATGGACACTGAGGGAAGTTCAAAAATTTAATTTCTCAATGTTTTTTATGTACTAAGCTACAAGTCCGTAATCTGTTATAGATGCTGCCCCTGGACCAAGTGATGTGACTTCTACTAAACCTGAACCGATAAAACCAAAGAAACCAAAGAAAAATATTTTTTTTGCATTTAAAGGTAAATGTACTGTAGTTCTGGAAGTTTAAGTGGTAAACAAAATTATATGTTTTTCTTAGTGAATGCTAATTCAGTGACTGTTGCTCACTAGGAAAGAGCAGTGAGGAAGATGGCACACCTGATGGAGAGGATAAGTTGTACTCAGAAGTCAAGACGAACACAGATGAAGGTAAGATGAGATAAAAGTGTACACACACTCTCTATACACAACAGTATTGTATTGACAAATAGAGATATTTACAGTGTTTAATACATTCAGTAATTCAACTAATGTTTTTAGAGCGAGTTATAAATGTGTGGTTTTTACTGCATTATCCAGTGTATAATTGTGATAATCAGAAACAGTAGTCTGTATTGTATATTCAGTATGGAATAATATTTGTTCCAAAAGGAATTGAAGAAAAATAAAAGAATCAACATACAATACATTGACAATGGTGAAACAGTGGTGTAGTAATTGGCACTGTGGCCCTGCACATCCAGGGTTGAGGGTTCGATTCCCGACTCGGTCTGTGTGTGTGCGGTTTGCCTTGTGTTTTGTGGGTTTCCTCCCACAGTCCAAAAACATGATATTAGGTTAATTGGCATTTGAGATTGCTTGTGTGAATTTATAGAATTAGAATAGTGAATGAAGCTATAAGTCTGTAATCTGTTATAGACGCTGCCCCTGGACCAAGTGATGTGACTTGTGCTAAACCTGAATTACAAGAACTCTTGACCCCAAAGGAAAAGCAAGGTGATATTTTTTTCTTTTTCTATATTATTATTTTTTATGATTATTTCTGGATTTTATTTACCCCTTAAACCATTTTTCGTCCATTACTAATCTTAATACATAGTGTTCTATAACTGCTCAGAATCTTAGTGAATGCTAATTCAGTGACTGTTACCCACTAGGAAAGAGCAGTGAGGGGGATGGCAATTTGTACTCGGAAGTGAAGAAGAAGATAGATAAAGGTAAGATGAGATAAAAGCCTACACACAATCTCTCTACACAACAGTATTGTTTTGATGGAGAGTTAGAAATGTGTTGTTTTTACTGCATTATCCAGTTCATAATTGTGACCATCAGGAACAGTAGTTTGTACTGTATACAGATGGTACTCAACCTAATGGTTTTACCGCCGCGTCTCGTGGCGACAGCATTTGAGTTTGTGCGTTTGCTGGCTTTACCTCTGAGTGGCGCTATAAAACTATATAACTCAAGGATTAATAAGCTGCAGCTCCTTTAAAGCTGCACGGAGTAGCGAATAAAATCAAGTGAAACATGGTAGTTAAGCAAATTTATAATCATGGTATTAAAATTACAGTACAAATTTAGAATTAAAATTGAATTAAATCTGAATTTAAGCAAAGTAACCATTATCACAGTGAGTCTTTAGATTTTATCATGTGTAATTAGAAAAGCTATGCGTGTAGGGTTTTGTCATCTTATACTCTGTGTTCTTTAAATTTGTAGTAGATTTATTAAATGAAATAAATAAAAATTAAATACCGTAAAATTCAAACAGTCAATGTTTTTTGCGGTTTTATAAGAATTAAATGCAGTAGGCTGTTATTATCATCATAATTATCTTTAATAAATAATGAAAATGTTTTAACAAATTACATTTTTACATCCCAGTAACAACCCCATTGCGCTGTACCACCGCTAGCAAAATCTTATAAAATACAAGCGAAACATTAAAGAATTTACAATCACAGTACTGAAATTACAGTACAAATTTACAATTTAAATTCAATCTAGGTGTTTCTTATTTGCATCGAATTTAAGCAAAGTAAATATTAACACAGTGAGCCTGTATATTTTATCATGTGTAGCACTAGCGTAGCCAGAAAAAAGAGTCTGGTCTGGAAAAAGTATATAATAAAACTATATAAGCTACATAACCCTTATAAGTCTCTACTTTTATTTAAGTGCACTCACAATGACGACAAAAAGTTATAATTTTTTAAAATAATAAAAGTATACAGGGTGCACTGTTCTCTTTTGGTTTCTGTGAACTTGAGTGTGTCAGAACATGAACCCAAACTCTGTGTATACTTGCCTCACAGACGTGAACAATATGTACTTACTAAGCGAAATGTCTGCCCCCCCTCACTGGAAACTAACTAAACTAAACTAACGGGAAACAAATTATGTAATCCGTATGAAACATGAATATAGACACACCTAGTGCTGTGGAGATGACGAGATGACATGATTACCGTCATCACTACAGCCGAACACAAAGAAATCACAAATTTATCAATGGATTATTAATATGGCCAGAGTCAGTCTCCTTGGTGTGTTTCCCCGACACATTCATAATCATTAGTCTACTTTTGCCAGTGCGCTCTGGAAAACTTTATGCATGCGGTTGAGCGCTGATTAGACTAAGTAGGAAATGAAAGGGGAGGATCACGATGCTCAACATTCCGAGCCCAAATCTCATTTAAATTAAATTAACAAGTATTGTAAGTAAGCAACAATAGCCCACGTTTAGAAAGCATTTTTATTTAGATTATAAATAATAAGCCTCCATCTATTTTTAGGTGCCAGCTGCCACTGCTCTTATACACCCCTTTGTCAGGTTAAATCGTTTAGTGACAACCCTGTAAGGGTTAAAATGAAAAACAGCCCATGTAAAACAGGTACATCTGTATGAATCAATTGTTTATTGTTTAAATGCTCATCACTGCACTGTTAGGTCCTAGGGACATGCTGTTGACGTGTGTGTGTGTGTGTGTGTGTGTGTGTGTGTGTGTGTGTGTGTGTGTGTGTGTGTGTGCGTGCATGTGTGTGTGTGCGTGTGTGTGTGGTGTCACCTGAGAGGTGTCAATAGGTCTTACATATTCATGAAAAGTCGTGGATTATTCAGTGAAACAGAGGCTCTGCTGAAACCCCAAATAAAAGGTCTTTCTGAGTGCTATAATTTAGTTGTAACATAACAGATATACAAACTGAACAAACGGTGCGACTGAATACTAAACCTAAACCGAACGCTTTGATTAATAAATCGAGATGCGTGTTTCTTATCTCCACCCCCGTGAAAACAACATATTCAGAGAAAGGTGCACCTGCGAGAAGTTGTGTGCAGACCACTGATGATAAAAATTGACATTGTTACCGTTTCACTGGAATGGAAGAGATGGAAAGTTTCCCTCTACGAGCAGAAACGTGAAGCAGAGCCAAAGTTGAGGAATGAGAGCGAGAGTTCAAAAGCTGTGTGATCCATCAGCGAGGATGTCGCGCCAAAAACGTGACGCACAGCCGTAGTCGAGGAACGAGAGCGAGAGTTCAAAAGCCATGTGATCTGCCAGCGAGGTTGTCAAGCCAAAATGTGGAGGAGAGTCGCTCCAAAGCCATTAAATCAGAGCGAAGTGACAAGTCCAAATCATGAGGCAAGAAACGGCGAAACGACAAAACAAAGTGAGGTTGACAAACTGAAAACCATGAAACAAAACACAAGAATATTGTGGCGAGGAAACACAATAATCTGGCAATGAGATATGTGACTGAAGAAATCAGCCCCTGATGAGAAACCTGTGTGCAGGCGGGGAGGTCCGGGGGTGTATAAAGAGGGATGACGGCGTGGGAAAACATGACCGCGTGGCAGCGTGGGAAAGGAAATATCAAGTGATGAAAGCGGGCTTTGAACGTGCTATGTGCATGAGTTCGTGAATTAACAACATAAATTTTGTTAACATAAATTAACAAAAAACTAACTAGCTAACTACCTAAGAACCTAATTGACTGACTAGCTGAGACAAAACAGATTAACATTATGAATTAATTATCTAAGTCCTATACAGAAAAAGGCAACAAAGTGCACATGCAAATGTGCAAACTTGAGCAACAACACGACATAATATGTTTCAACACTGTGTTAAGGAGTTGAGGTAGTGGAATGAGAAACGGTAAACATTTCCTTGTAAATATCAGCAGAAATAGAAAATAATTTTTTGTGCAAATAACAAATTTTGAGCAAAAGAGCAATTTCAGGTTGGTATGTAAAAAAATTTTGATGGTTGTTGATCAGTGCGTTTGTGCGTGTGTGTTTATCAGTTCAGTCCCAGTGATATTGATGGTGATTACAGTTTATCTGAGTGTCTGTGTGGGTTTATCAGTCCAATCCCTTTTTGTTGAGGAGATGGATCGCTTGTGGAAAGAAGCTGTTGCATAGTCTGGATATGTGTGCCCGAATGCTTTTGTTCCTTTTTCCAGATGGCAGGAGGGAGAAGAGTGTGTGTGATGGGTGTGTCTGATCAGCCACAATGCTGGTGGCTTTGCGGATGCTGTGTGTGGTGTAGATATCTTGGATAGAGGAAAGAGAGACCCCAATGATATTCTCTGCTGTCCTTACAATCCGCTGTAGGGTCTTGCGGTTCGCGATGGCACACTTCCCAAACAAGACATTGATGCAGCTGCTTAGGATCCTCTCGATGGTCCCTCTATAGAAGGTGGTTAGGATTGGTGGTGGAAACTGGGCCTTCCTCAGCCTTCTCAGAAAGAAAAGACACTGTTGGGCTTTCTTATGGAAGGAGCTCATGTTGAGGGAACAGGTGAGGTTCTCCTCCAGGTGGACACCCAGGAATCTGGTGCTGTTGACGATCTTCATAGATGCGCCGTCGATGTTCAGCGGAGAGTGGTCACTCAGTGTCCTCCTGAAACCGATCTCAAGTCTAGTCAATTTTATTTATATAGCGCTTTTAACAATTGACATTGTCACAAAGCAGCTTTACACAATAAAAGAAGTGAGTTTGTATGCAATGTGTATGAATCAAAATGATAAGATTGTCCCTGATGAGCAAGCCAAGGGTGACGGTGGCAAGGAAAAACTCCCTGAGATGGTAATAGGAAGAAACCTTGAGAGGAACCAGACTCAACAGGGAACCCATCCTCATCTGGGTTATAACGGATAGCAGGGATTGATCAGCATAATAATGTGTACTGGAAGTTCAGTATAACAGGAGATGTGTTTAAAATTAAAATTAAAAGGAGTCCAGTTTGTTCCTGGAGGCTCAGGTAGACTGTAGGAGATTCCAGTCCTGAGCTATCGAACAACTGAAGTCACAGGTCCCCAGAGCATCAATCGATGACAGGACAGTCTTCATGGAAACCATCCCCAGCCACCACACGAATCCAGGCAGACCACACGGGGCATCCATGCGACGAGATCTCCAACCAGAAGCAGGACTCCAGGATGGGTTAGACGGGTCCAGAGGGCAGAGGGGTCTGGATCACTGGGAACTCAGGAGCGAACATGTATAGTTTGACAGAGAGACAGAGAGAGGGAAAGGAGAGAGGGAGAGAGAGAGAGGAGAGAGCAGAAAAGGAGAGAACAGAAAATAAGGAGAGATGGCAGTTAGGTCTGGTCACAGTCAACATGTATAAGGTGAATGTATATTTAGTGCAGAGTGCAAGCAGGGACTCCGGCAGGACTAACTATAACAGCATAACTAAAAGGGAGAGCCAGAAGGAAACACAGACATGAGGGCTCCCTGAGATGTAAAGCAACCAGTCACCTCATCGTCAACAAACCTGAGTGAACAATGAGAGTGGGGAGGACAGCATCTAAGGGCGTTTTCACACTGGGGTCCCGGATCCGTTTCCGAGTACACTTGGCCCCGGGACCAGTTGATTTTTGTCTGTGAGAATGTAATCGTTCCGAATCGTTCCGCGCTCGGGAACGAATCCCTGGACCGATTGCAGAGGTGGTTTCGGGAACGATTCACACCTTCCCGAGAACGGAAGGCGGGACATAAGTACGCGCTCGTGCTCAAAAGAGGAAGTGACGTAATTCCAGTTCGACTCTGTACACAAACAAACGTGGCTACTGAAGAATCTCTGTGAAGTAATGCTGAAGTATAGCATTTGCTAGAAATTTAGACAGACGAAAATATCCGGAGATAATCGGACACACTACACATAAAACCTCCGATCTTTACGGAAGTATCTGTGAGTATTTAGACGCGCGCGCGTACAGCAGCACTGAGCGATGCCGCGCGGAGTTAAACGCACTGCGGCTCATGCAGCACACAGCGCGCGTGCGATACTGAAGTGAGGAAAAGATAAACAACAGGATAAAGACCACCCAGTGTGATCGAGTCGGAACCCCTCTGACCCACGACAACATCTACCTTCATCATCGGAACCGGACAGCGTGGAGCCTGGTCCAGCAGAGAGCCTGCGCGTGAGCGGTGAGTTCATATTAAATACTATTAACTCCTGTTATTAACACTGTTAAAGAGAGTCTCATATTATCACCACATCTCCAGGTAATTGTCTGTGGATCTCGTGGTGACATTTAAATGCATATAATAAGATCTACAGGATGATCCTTTCACATTAGCTCACAGTAAAGTTCACTCTAAATGCTCCTCATGTCTGCTCACTGTAAGGCCTCAGATCATTTCACTGTTCAGAAGAGCAGAATGTGATGAACTCCAGTGTTGTGCTTATGTAGCTATTAGAGTTACAGCTACTTTACTCTTTAATCATATTTCATGTATAATCTTCAGGTATATTCTCCAACACATCTCAGACACACTTATAAACACTGAGATGCTGATGAGCCACATAAGCTCCACACACAGTTTCAGGTTATCTGTGATTGCTGTGACAAAATGTAAATGTTGGAAAAATTAAATTTGTACAAGCTGTTATGGTTGCAACTTTCAGCTAATTTTTTGCGTTTATACTTTCTTGCAGACAGACACTGGAGGAAACGCAGACTGAGACCAGCAGCACAAGACCAGCTAACAACAGAAGAAAGAGACAAAGCCTGACATGCAAGAGCAGGAGACTCATAATGCCTGCATGAAATCTCAGATTTAGATGGAGGTGCGCTGAGTACAGATACAGAGGAAGGAACAGCAAGAGATTGAATAGGACGTTGATGCAGACGATGGACCAACTGTTGTTTTAATTTCATTAACACACACCCTCTTGCTATGGAAGTACAAGTAAATCTAAAATATGCTACATTTTAATGTTAAGATTTTTTGTCCTATTTGACAGCTACTTTTGTTACAAAATTTACTTTAATTATATTTTATTTAATAATGTTTAATAAAACATTTAGCACTCTATCCAGTACTTTGTCTCTATTCCAAATCCCCCACACTCATCTTGGATTTTACAGTATACATTTATTTTTACATTTACAAAAATACAATATAAACACATGGCACACAAAACATGTTAAACACTAAACATTGACGCATGGTGAGATTTTAAATTCAGTTTCAGCACCTCAGCTAAGTTTGAAAATCTACACATAGCAAGGTAAGGAAAAAAAGAGCACAAGCATCTCTCTTGTAGGAATGTTGTCTTCTTAATAGGAGTATTTAGTAGCCATTCCTGGTCTCTCCTGGTCACAGGGACATCCTGCCATCACACACCACCCCTCTCTAAACTCAGATGATCCTGAGGAGAACAGAAAAATGCATGATTAGATATTTATCATTTATTATATGTATCTATGCTATTTGTTGAACTTTATTCTAGCAAGCATTATATTTATTTGTAGCATTTATTCATTGTTTACATCTGCAATTAATTTACAGTGTACATAAACACTATTTTTATGATAAAGTAAAAATTTTAAATGTGCTATGACTAAAAGTAATGTTTAATGAGCACTTTATTTTTATTTGACTGGGAATCAGTAGAGAATGGACACACCTGATTCCTCACCTTACAGAGTAGAGATGTAAAGTCATTCCTCAGTGCCTCGTGCTGTATCCGTGCAGCGCGCGCTCATTTCACCCTCTGAGTCGCGCGACAGATGTGTCAGTAGGCATGTTGTTTACAGTGTCATTGTTTTTGTCATAAAAATCAAAACGTTCACACGGAGCATTAACAGGTGTCTCACAGTTCATGACCCGAGTAGCGTTACTTCTTCTTTCTTAGTTTTTTCCGGCGAAAAACAAACCAACTACCTCTCTACCGCCACCTACTGTTTCCGGGTGTGTAAATACGCAAGTGTCCCCGGGATCACAATCGCTATTACAGTGTGAACGCAGACCTGCGGGGGGATCGGGGAGGGGGAGAAATCGTGCTCGGGTACAGAACGGAACAGATCGTTACCAGTGTGAAAACGCCCTAAACATACCAGTTCACCAGAATACTCTACGTCCATGAGTCCCCCAGATCTGCTCCTTTACCTAAGGTTAATCTATTTACAAAAATGCTTGGCTAAATAAATAGGTTTTTAGCCTAGACTTAAACAATGAGACTGTGTCTGAGTCCCGAACATGAATAAGAAGACTATTCCATAACTTTGGGGCTTTGTAAGAAAAAGCTCTGCCCCCTGCTGTAGTTTTAATAATACACGATACTGACAAGCAGCCTGCATTCTTTGATCGAAGTAGGCGTGGAGGATCGTAAGACACTAACAGTTCACTCAGATACTGTGGCGCGAGACCATTTAGTGCTTTAAATGTCAAAAGTAGTAACTTAAAATCGATGCGAAATTTCACAGGGAGCCAATGCAGTGTAGATAAGATAGGGGTGATGTGCTCGTATCTTCTGGTTTTAGTGAGGACTCTCGCTGCTGCATTCTGTACTAACTGAAGCTTGTTTATACACTTAGTTGAACAACCAGACAGTAAGGCATTACAATAGTCCAACCTAGAGGTTATAAAAGCATGAACTAGTTTTTCTCCATTGTTTAGTGACAAAATATCCCATAACCTGCAATATTTCTGAGGTGAAAGAATGCTATCCTGGTGATATTATCTACATGAGCATCAAATGAAAGAAGCAACTCTGTAACTCTCACCAACTTGGTATATTTGTGTCAGAAATGCAAACAAAAATCAGCAGCAAAAGCGAAAAATTGAGAAAGATACGTGAAAAACTTATAAACAAAACGATTGACATTTATTCATTTAATTGCATTTTTTTTTTTTTTTTGGGAGGTTGCAATAATTTTTTTTATTCATCTTCAATTTACATCAGGTAATATTCAAATATGAATAGTAAAAAAATTAAGTGAGAAAATAAAGCTCTAAGTCTGTAATCTGTTATAGATGCTGCCCCTGGACCAAGTGATGTGACTTCTGTTAAACCTGAACCGATAAAACCAAAGAAACCAAAGAAAAAAACATTTTTTTCATTTAAAGGTAAATGTTCCTCAGTTATGGAAGTTTAAGTGGTAAACAGATTGATGTGTTTTTATGTGTGAATACTAATTCAATGACTGTTTCTCACTAGGAAAGAGCAGTGAGGGAGATCATAACTTGTCCTCAGAAGTGAAGAAAAACACAGATGAAGGTAAGTTGGGCTAAAAGCGTACAACCAATCTCACTACACAACAGTATTGTTTTGACAAACAGATATTTACATTGTGTTTAATACTTTTTGTTATATGACTGACGTTTTCAGAGAGCGTTATAAATGTGTTGTTTTTACTGAGTTATCCAGTGCATAATTGGGATAATCAGAAACAGTAGTTTGTACTGTATATTCAGTATGGAATGTTATTTGTTCCAAAATGGATTGAACAAAAATAAAAGAATCAACAAAAAAATGCATTAACAACGGTAGCACAGTGGTGTAGTAGTTCAGGGTTTGATTCCCGTCTGTGTGTGTGTGTGTGTGTGTGTGTGTATGTGCAGTTTGCCTTGTGCCTTTGGGTTTCCTTCGGCACTCCAGTTTCCTCCCACAGCCCAAAGACATGTATATTAGTTTAATTGGCATTTGAGTGTGCTTGTGTGAATTTTTTTTTTTCACCTTCGATTTAAGGTGAAAACAAAAATAAGTAGAAATTCAAATAAGTTGAAATTCAAATATGAATAGTGAAAGTCCATAATGTTTTTTTAGATGCTCCCCCTGGACCAAGTGATGTGACTTGTGCTAAACCTGAATTAAATGAACTCTTGAACCCAAAGGAAAATCAAGGTGAGATTTTTTTTTCCATCATTATTATTTTTTATGTCTATTTCTGGATTTTATTTACCCATTAAACCATTTTTTGTCCATTACTAATCTTAATACATAGTGTTCTGTAACTGATCAGAATCATTCAGTAACTAAAGTAAAAATGACAGAAGTTAATAGAGGTAAATGTACTGTAGTTATGGAAGGTTAAGTGAAGATTAAACAGAATAGTGTGTGTTTCTTAGTGAATGCTAATTCAGTGACTGTTACCCACTAGGAAAGAGCAGTGAGGGGGATGGCAATTTGTACGCAGAAGTGAAGAAGAAGACAGATAAAGGTAAGATGAGTTAAAAGCCTACACACAATCTCTCTACACAACAGTATTGTTTTGACAGAGAGTTAGAAATGTGTTGTTTTTACTGCATTATCCAATTCATAATTGTGACCATCAAAAACGTCTTGGGTTACTTGGCTGTAATCCTGTTCCCTGATAAAGCGGGAATGAGATGCTGCGTGAAAACGCTATGGGAACATCTCTTTGTTGCCCAGTTGTGAAGCCTGTGCATGTCAAAACCGCCGAATACCTTTGGCTTATAACCTCTGCCAGGCATGACGTCACCAAATAAGGTGCACCTGCAGGTTATAAATAGGAGTGAACTGGAAACATCCTCAGGTCAATATTGTCTGAAGGACGTCCAGGCACGCCAGCAGTGCGGCATCGGAACGCAGCATCTTGTTCCCGCTTTATCAGGGAACAGGCTTACAGCCAAGTAACCCGAGACGTTCCCTTTCAAAAGCTACACTCGATGCTGCGTGAAAACGCTATGGGAACGAGAATACCAACGCCGCTGCACTGCAAGTGTCTGGAACCCCCAGGTTGTGTAGCGTGTGCGCACAAGCCGAGGAGGTCTCAGACCTAGCTCTGGGATGCTGACTCAAGGATCCGCGAACCCGGAGTAGCATTGACATCCAGACTATAAAATCTAACAAACGTGTGTGGAGAGGACCAGCCCGCCGCATCACACACCTGCTGCAGGGGAACGCCTCTTGTCAAGGCAATCGATGAGGCAATCCCCCTGGTTGAGTGAGCCCTGATTCCCAGAGGTGAAGTGTGACCACGCGCCTCATAGGCTAGGGCAATGGCATCTCTCACCCAGTGTGACAGAGTCTGTCTAGTGGCAGCCGCCCCCTGGTTGGCGACCCCCATGGCAATTAAAGAGCTGCTCTGACTTGCGCCACTGGCTAGTGCGGTGGACGTAGATCCGAAGAGCACGTACTGGACACAGTAAGTGAAGTCTCTCCTGCTCCGGAGCTGTGAAAGGCGGAGGACAGAAGGCTTCGAGAACAATGGTCATGGTCGAGAATGGAACCTTGGGAGGATGCAGAATAGCTTTGACTAGCCCAGGGGCAAAGTCTAGGCAGGATGGGGAGACTGACAGAGCCTGCAGATCCCCAATCCTCTTGAAAGAAGTAATAGCCATAAGAAAAACCATCTTAAGAGACAGAAGCCTGACAGGCGCTGACTCTAGTGGTTCGAACGGGGTATCGGCCAGGCCTTCAAGTACGATAGTTAAGTCCCATGAAGGGACCATCGCTCTAGTGGGCGGCTTCAATCGTTTAGCTCCACGAATATAACGGCCAACTAAATGGTGCTTGCCCACAGAAACCCCATCATTCAGAGCGTGACAAGCCGAAATAGCGGCTACGTACGTTCTGAGCGTACTATGGCATAAGCCCAAGGACAACTTTTCTTGCAGAAACTCCAGCACTGAAACAATCTGGCAGTGAACTGGGTCTACATGTCTTGCCATGCACCAATTTTCAAATACACTCCATTTGAGGGCATAAGTTCTTCTAGTGGAGGGAGCCCTGGCACTTAAAATGGTTTCAATTACGCTGGCTGAAAGCTCAGCATGTCTTAGTTGGTCCCGTTCAGGGGCCAAACGTGAAGGTTCTAGAGCTCGGGCCGGGGATGAAGTATTGTCCCCTGCGCCTGAGACAGAAGATCCCTCCTCACTGGAATCACCCAGGGTGAGCCGTCGAGGAGAGATATTGGATCCGAGAACCACACTCTTGTCGGCCAATGGGGCGCTATCAATAAGAGGCGCAAACCCTGTTGACGGACCCTCGCCAGGACTCCTGGGAGCAGAACTATAGGTGGAAACGCATAAAGGCGTAATCTGGGCCACGTGTGGGCCATTGCGTCCAGACCCAGGGGAGCTGGAGGAGTCAGAGAGTAGTAAAGGGGGCATTGTGCTGCCTCTTGTGAGGCAAAGAGGTCCACCAGTGCTACGTAAAATCTTTCCCAGATTTGACTGACTACTTCGGGGTGGAGTTCCATTCCCCATGTTTTACAGCTTGTCTGGATAGCAAGTCTGCTCCTACATTCATATGCCCTGGAATGTAAATCGCCCTGAGGGACAGGAACTTGTCCTGTGCCCAAAGCAGAACCTGGTGCGCTAGCTTGTTCAAGCGGCGCGAGCACAGTCCACCCTGGCGATTTATGTACGAGACTACCGCAGTGCTGTCCACCCGCACTAGGACATGGTAGCCTCTCAACTGCTGGAGGAAGTGTTTCAGGGCCAGAAACAGAGCCATCATTTCGAAGCAATTGATGTGCCACGCGAGAAGATGACTTCTCCAGCTCCCTTGTGCTGGACGGCCATCCAAGACCGCACCCCAGCCCGTGAGGGAAGCGTCTGTCGTTAGCATCTTGCGATGACAAGACGGACCTAGAGTGGGACCCAAAGTCAGAAACCAGGGTCTGAACCACATGGAAAGGGTACGAAGCCCCCGGCGCGTAACCCTTATTAGCCTCTGGGGCTTGGCCCTTGAATGAAACCCCCTGGCTCTTAGCCACAGCTGAAACGCTCTTATGTGCAGAAGGCCCAAAGGTATCACCGTGGACGCAGCTGCCATGAGGCCTAAAGATTTCTGAAAGTGATCAACAGTGACCTTCTGGCCTAGCTTGATTTCCTTCGGGGTGTTGAGAATGGATTCGACACGAGCAGGAGACAACTGTGCCCGCATTGTGACGAATCCCATGTGACACCCAAATATGTTGTCCTTTGAACAGGAAGGAGAACGCTTTTTGTGGCGTTGAGTCTCAATCCTAAAGAATGAAGATGGGCTAGGACGACATCCCGATGTCGAAGCGCTAGCTCCTGAGACTGGGCCAGAATCAGCCAGTCGTCTATGTAATTCAAAATACGGATGCCCTGCAGTCGTAAAGGAGGCAGAGCTGCATCCATGCATTTTGTATATGTGCGGGGTGACAGAGCTAGGCTAAATGGAAGGACCCGATACTGCTAAGCTTCGCCCCCAAAAGCGAACCTCAGGAACATCCTGTGCTGTGGCAATATTTCTATATGGAAATATGCGTCCTTGAGATCGATTGTCACAAACCAATCCTCTAGTTGGATTTGAGAAACAATCATTTTAACAGTCAACATTTTGAATCTGGATTTCCTATTTCCTGAGATAGCGGTTCAAGCCGCGAAGATCCAAGATTGGACCCAACCCCCCCCCCCTCTCTTGGGCACCAAAAAGTACCGACTGTAGTAGCCCGACTCTCTGTCTGGGAGGGGAACATGTTCTATGGCCCCTTTGCCCAGCAGAGTCTGTAACTCCTGGGCCAGCAGATGTGCTCGATCCGGTTTCACGGAAGTGGAGACCATGCCGTTGAAACGCGGAGGACGATGTGCAAACTGAATCCTGTAGCCTGTGCCTACAGTCCTTTGTACCCAAGGAGATACGCCTGGCAGTAGTTTCCACACTGCCAGCTTCTCTGAAAGGGGTACGAGCTTTGACACTTCGGCTGGATGGGAAGGGGGGTTGTTATCAATAACCCCGCCGGTGCTCAGGTCCTTCAGCAGGTCAGCCTGGTAAGGATGCAAAACCGCCATGGTGTGCAGTGAAGCGCCAGCCTGTCCTGCTGCCTGAAAAGCTTTACCCACCAAAGCAGATGTCAATCTGCACGGCTTGGGGGGGAGAGTAGGCTTTTTCAGGGAGGATGATGTCCCAGGAGAGAGATAGCCCGCAAGCGTCTCTTCAATCTGGGGCATCATCATATAACCGCGTGCTTTCGCATCAATGATATTCGAATAAGTCGAAGTCGTTGGCACAAAAACACGCGATGAATATGGCTTGTTCCATTAAAGAGTTCCACCCGACAGAAACCTGTCGTTCAATCTCGAACGCTTGGGGGAATCTCGCTGCTGCGGCCAGTCGATATGCAATCGCTCTACCGCACGCATTATAACCTCTAATAATTCCTCAAAAGCTCTGTCAGCACTGGAGGAGCGTTGTGAGGAGGCTACTTCCATGGAAGCGGGAGAGGAGGATTCCTCCGCTCCTTCACAAGAGGCGCCGGAGCGCGCTTGCGAAGCGGAAGCTAAAACTTCCTGATCCGGAGAGAGCGAGAGAGAAATTGGAAAATCCATCTCGTGCACATCTGCCAGATCAGCACGCGAGCCCCAGGAATGCGCTGCGGCTTGCGGTTTCTCTTTAAAGAAAGCGAGCCGCGTGCGAAGCACCTTAATAGGGAGAAGATTACAGTACTCACAGTCTCCCTGAAGCCCGAGGCGAGTGTGTTCTTCCCCCAAGCACTCGAGACAAAATTCATGAAGATCGCCCTCCGAAAGAGATCTGTTGCACGGAGGCACGCATTTCTTAAGCAACTCCGCCATATAACTCCGGTGAGTTAATGCTGTTCTTTTCCTTTTTATTTTCTCTTTCGTTATGGCTTGCACATGCACATGCAAACACAAAGCGGTCCTGAAGACAAAAAGATCTGAGGATGTTTCCGGTTCACTCCTATTTATAACCTGCTGGTGCACCTTATTCGGTGACGTCATGCCTGGCAGAGGTTATAAGCCGAAGGTATTCGGCGGTTTTGACATGCACAGGCTTCACAACCGGGCAACAAAGAGATGTTCCCATAGCGTTTTCACGCAGCATCGAGTGTAGCTTTTGAAAGGGAACAGGAGCTTGTATTGTATATTTAGAGTGGAATGTGATTCCGGCCAAAAAGGGCAACAAAAATACATTGACAATGGTGGCACAGTGGTGTAGTAGTTAGCCTTACACCTCCTTTGTTGAATGTTTTTATTCCCGGAGTACCCGGAGGTGCGTTTCCTCCGGGTACTCTAGTTTCCTACCACAGACAAAAGACAAAGACTTTTGCCCTGTGATGGACAGGCACCCTGTCCTCTGAGCTAAAGGCCTCCTGTGACCCTGTACAGGATAAGCAGTATAGATAATTAGTGAGTTGGTCAGCTGGCCAATGAAGAAGCAGCTCTGTAACACACAACCACATGGTATATTTGTGTCAGAAATGCAAACTGAAAAATCAACAGCAAAACTCAACAATTGAGGATGAAACGTAGAAAACTCAGGAGCAAAACAGTTTTGCATTTAATTTAATTTCTTTTTTTCTTTTTTTTTTTTTGGAGGGGGGGATCTTGCAATTACTTTTTAGTCATCTTCAATTTAGTTGATAGTTGATTATCAAATATGAATAGTGAAAAAAGTAAGAAAAAAAGCTATAAATATGTAATCTTTTATAGATACTGCCCCTGTACCAAGTGATGTGACTTGTATTAAACCTGAACTGATGAAGAAACCAAATAAAAATCAAGGTGGACTTTTAAAATTTTTTTCTATATCATTATTATAATTTTTTATGACTATTTCTGGATTTCATTTAGCCCCTTAAACCATTTTTTGTCCATTACTAATCTTAACACATAGTGCTCTGTAACTGATCAGAATCATTCAGTAACTAAAATAATAGAAGTTAATAGAGATAAATGTACCGTAGTTCTGGAAGTATAAGTGGTAAACAGAATGATGTGTTTTTCTTAGTGAATGCTAATTCAGTTACTGTTACTCACTAGGAAAGAGCAGTGCGGGAGGTGATAATTTGTACTCAGAAGTAAAGAAGAGCACAGATAAAGGTACAGTAAGATGAGTTAAAAATGTACACACAATATCTCTACACAACAGTATTGTTTTGACAAACAGATAGATTTACACTGTGTTTAATACTTTCAGTCATGATGTTTTTAGATAGAGTTAGAAATGTGTTGTTTTTACTGCTTTATCCTGTGCATAATTGTGACCTTCAGAAACAGTAGTTTGCACTGTATATTCAGTATGGAATGTGATTCATGCCAAAAAGGATTTAACGAAAATAAAAGAAGCAACAAAAAATACATTGACAATGGTGGCACAGTGGTGTAGTAATTAGTACTCTGGCCTTACACCTCCTGGGTTGAGGGTTTGGTTGCAATTACTTTTTATTCACCTTCAATTTAAAATCAGTTGATATTCAAATATGAATAGTGAAAAAATAAAGTAAGAAAATAAAGCCATAAATCTGTAATCTTTTATAGATGTTGTTTCTGGACCAAGTGATGTGACTTTTGCTAAACCTGAACTGATAAAGCTCAAGGATCCAAAGAAAAATCCAGGTCCATATTATTATTATGTTTTATGACCATTTCTGAATTTTATTTGTCCATTACTAATCTTAACACATTGTTCTCTAACCGATCAGGATCATGCAGTAACTAAAATGAAAATGATAAAAGTTAATAGAGGTAAATGTCCTGTAGTTCTGGAAGTTTAAGTGGTAAACAGAATGATGTGTTTTTCTTAGTGAATGCTAATTCAGTGACTGTTGCTCACTAGGAAAGAGCAGTGAGTGAGATGATCATTTGTACTCAGAAGTGAAGAACAACACAGATAAAGTGTACACACAAGCTCTCTACACATGCGAATGTAGCTAATTGTAGCTGACTTATTGTTAAATCAGAAAAATTCAAGTATGAATATAGTTGTAAGCAACGATGAGCGGGCTTAAGCACGCTGCACCATCGCCACACCGGCACACTAGAAAGACAGCGTGAACAATGGACACATGCATTTGTAGGGGACATACTAATACCTTTATGAAAAAGAGGGAATTTTATGTTTAGATCTCCCAAAAGCCCCAGATGCTGTAAAAAAAAAAAAAAAGCATCACACAGAATGCAATGTGGTGTCAACACATGATGTTCCTCAATGTAATGTCACTCAATATAATGCAACACAAAGTTATTAACCACTTTTCAGCATAAGTTTGAGGCATTATCACGGCTGACCTGCCAAAAATCCCTCTACAATTTTTCATTCTCAATGGCTTGAGATCACATACAGATGGTACTTGCTGGCTTTTACCTCTTAGTGGCGCTATATTACTATAGACCTTCTCTCAAGGATTAATGAGCCGATGCTCCTTTAGAGCTGCACTGAGTAGCACATAAAATCAAGTGAAACATTGTAGTTAAACGAATCACGGTACTAAAATTACAGTACAAATTTAGAATTAAAATTCAATTAAATCCTATTAGAATCAAATTTAAGCAAAGTAAACATCAACACAGTGAGCCTTTAGATTGTATAATTAGAAAAGCTACGTGTTTAGGGTTTTGTGTCATCTTATACATTGTGTTCTTTAAAATTGTAGTACATTTTATTAAATATAATAAGTAAAAATTAATTACCATAAAATTCATACAGTCAATCTTTTTTGTGGTATTATAAGAATTAAATGCAGTAGGTTGTTATGATCATCATCATTTTCTTTAATAAATAATGAAAACTTTTTAACAAATTAATTTTTTTACATCCCAGTAACAACCCCATTGCGCTGTACCACCGGCAGCAAAACCTTATAAAATACAAGTGAAACGTTAAACGAATTTACAATCACAGTACTAAAATTACAGTAGAAATAAGAATTTAAATTAAATATAGGCATTTCGTATTTGCATGGAATTTAAGCAAAGTAAATGTTAACACAGTGAGCCTGTATATTTTATTCTGTGTAACACTCGTGTAGCCAGAAAATGATCTCCGGGTGTGCCTCAGAAAAAGTGGGTGTGTTATTGTCAGTTTGACGTGCAAAAACTATAGACTAAAACTATATAAACTACATAGCCTTTATAAAACTCTACTTTTATTTAATTGCACTCACAATGATGACAAAACCGTTATGATTTTGTAAAATACTGAAAGTATACAGGGTGCTCTATTCTGTATTGTTTTATGTGAACTTGAGCGCGTCAGAAAATTAACCGAAACTGTACTGCGTATACTTGCCTAACAGACATGAAAAATATATACGTATAGAAAGTGAAATGTCTGCTTTCATATAAACTAATGGAAAACAAATTATGTAATCCATATGAAACGTGAATATAGACACATCTAGTTCTGCGGAGATGACGTGATGAAATGATTACCTTCATCGCTACAGCCGAAGCCAAAGAAATCACCAATTTATTAATGAATTAATATTAAATACAAAAATGTCACTTTGCGGTCATTTCACAAATGACATGAAATGCGACTGATTTATTTTGGCAGCTGTCGTTTCGCCGCGGCAGTGAGCACGGCAGTAATGGGCATTTTTGTTGACTACATATTGTAGGCCCGGTTTCAAAATCTAATTAAAATCAAATCAAATTCAAATGTATTTGTCATATACACAGTCATACACAGTACGATATGCAGTGAAATGCTTAGGCGACTGCCCGTGACCTTAGAATAAAAGACTATTTAAGACTATTTACACGAAATGAATATAACAACGAACGTAGAAATAGATTTAACTAAGAATAAAATAATAAAATATATGTACAGGTTTGGTGGCAATCATATAAATTTTCTAGGAAGAGTATATTAAATTCCTTCAGGTGCATTTTGGCAAACGACATAAAATAACTAACTTCCTGTTGAGTTGAACCCATGACATGCAAAGTTAAAGTTGTTCAGCTCAGTGAGCTCTAAATGTGTACTGGGTTTCACATGCATATGAGCCATGCCTGGGGCTCAGACCCCAGATTCCAACCTGTCTGCCATGAGGAAATGACTTTCATTAGGGAAAACAAAAGGGCCCTTCACACGGTATGAAGAAATATGGCTGATGTCATAGTCGTTGGGCCCTTAATAGTGAGAAAATAACATTATGGATCTGTAATCTTTTATAGATGCTGCCCCTGGACCAAGTGATGTGACTTGTGTTAAACCTGAACTGATGAAGAAACCAAAGAAAAATCAAGGTGGGATTTAATTTTCTATTTCATTATTATTATTATTATTATTATTATTATTATTATTATTATTAAGTTACTAGAGTTCAATATTCTGTAGATCTGGAAGTACTGTAGTTCACAGAATGTTGTATTCCTCTTAGTGAATGCTAATTCAGTGACTGTTACTCACTAGGAAAGAGCAGTGAGGGAGATAATTTGTACTCAGAAGTGAAGAAGAACACGGATAAAGGTAAGCTGCACTAAAAATGTGCACACAATCTCTCTACACAAAAGGTATTTGTTTGACAAACAGAGGTATGTATGCTGTGTTAATACATTCAGTAATATGGAGAGTTAGAGAGTTTTAAAGAGTTAGAAATGTGTTGTTTTTACTGCATTATTCAGTGTATAATTGTGATCATCAGAAACAGTAGTTTGTGCTGTATTTATTGTGGAATGTAATTCATACCAAAGAAGATTTAACAAAAATAAAAGAAGCAACAAAGAAATACATTGACAATGGCGGCACAGTGGTATAGTAGTTAGTACTGTGGCCTTACACCTCCAGAGTTGAGTGTTTGTTTGCAATTACTTTTTTATTCACCTTCAATTTAGCATCAGTTGATATTCAAATATGAATAGTGATAAAATAAAAGTAAGAAAATAAAGTCTGTAATTTTTTATAGATATTACCCCTGGACCAAGTGATGTGACCTGTGTTAAACCTGAACTGATAAAGCTCAAGGATCCAAAGAAAAATCAAGGTGGATTATTGATTATTATTTTTATACTTATATATTTTATAACCATTTCTAAATTTAATTTAACCCCTTAAACCATTTTTCATACTTACTAATCTTAACACAGTGTTCTGTAACTGATCAGAATCATTCAGTAACTAAAATGAAAATGATAAAAGTTAATAGAGGTAAATGTACTGTAGTTCTGGAAGTTTACGCGGTAAACACAGAATGATGTGTTTTTCTTAGTGAATGCTGACTTCAATAACTGTTCACTAGGAAAGAGCAGTGAGTGAGATGATAATTTGTACTTAGAAGTGAAGAACACAAATACACAACACACAAGCTCTCTACACAACAGTATTATTTTGACAAACAGAAATATTTACACTGTATTTACTACATCCATTAATATGGCCGATGTTCTTACAGAGACTTAGAAATGTGTTGTTTTTACTCGGTATATTTTCAGTATGGAATGTGAGGTGTGCCAAAAAGAACTGAACAAAAAATGAAACAAAAAATAAATTTAAATGGTGGCGCTTTGGCCTTGCATCTTCAGGGTTCTGGATTCAATTCCCATCTCGGGTCTGTGTGCGTGGAGCTTACACTTTGCTTGAAGAGTTTCCTCCGGGTACTCACGTTTCCTCCCACAGTCCAAAGATTAGGTTAATTGGCATTTCAGTGTATATATGTGAATGTGTGCCCTGTGATGGACTGATGCCCTGTCCACGGTGTATCCTTCCTGGTGCCCTGAGTCCACTGGGCTACAGCCCTCCTGTGACCCTGTACAGGATAAGCAGTATAGATAATCAAAAGAATTGCAAACCCTAAAAACTGAATCTAGTAAAGATTTAATCAGTAACACCCATCCTACAGCAGCTGACTAATGAGGAGGCAGCTCTGTAACACCCACCCACACAGTATACTGTAATTGTGTCAGGAATGCAAACTTTAAAAAAAGAAGGAAAACTGAAGAATTGAAGAAGAAACATAGAAAGCTCAGCAGCAAAACATTTAACATTTTCGCATTTAATTAGTTTATTTTACCGTATTTATTTAGTTATTTTTTGGAATAATTTTTATTCACCTTCAATGTAACATCTGCTAAAAGTCAAACATAAATATTGAGAAAATAAAGCTATAAATCTGTAATCTTTAATAGATGTTGCCCCTGGACCAAGTGATGTGACTTGTGTTAAACCTGAAGTGATGAAGAAACCAAAGAAAAATCAAGGTGGGATTTTTTTTTCCCATTTATTTTATTTTATTCTCCACTTACTAGTCTTAATTGTTTGATAACTGATTGAAGTAGTTATTAATGTTAAATAGGTAAATAGAGATAAATGTATTGTAGTTCTGGAGGTTAAAGACGGTTCTATAAATGACATTTATTATCAACAGATTATGATTTGTTTGTTTATTTAACCATTTATTTTTCTCTGCCAATACATATACTTCGATGAGTGACAGAACTAGCTTTGAGATTGTGACCTACAGTTAGTGAAATTAACAGTGGTGAAAATTTTTTTTTTAATTATTTTTGGTATATGTTACCAAAAGGTGAGGAGGGCAGACCATGAATGTGGTGGACAGTCCTGTTAATCTCATATATTTCTTTATATATTCAATTATTATGCTTTAGAATATCAGCTCCATTAATGTCTGGGTTTCAGCTTTGGGTAAGAGGTGAATCAAATCTTTAAAAAAATCAGGTTAATTTGATTAATTGATTCGCAATTTATAGTATACTGTGTAGCATGATTGAGTGTATCTTACCAATCATGTTTATCCCGCGGCCAACGAGGATAATACAAAAAAACATTTTTGTCAATTATGAGCAAGGTAACGTAAGATCTGGGCAAATATTTAATCTTTAAAATACATGACTGTCAGGGGATACCACTAGAGGGCGCCAAAGCGCCCACAGACTCCATTTTGTTTTCTTTTGTTTTCATTTGTAGTTTGGTGGACTTCATTCCCTAGAATGCACCTCGGTCAGGTGATGTGGCGCTCACCTGAACCGAGGTTGCTCATTAGTTTTGTTATAAATGTTCTTGAGTTGAGTTAAGTCCTTGTCTTGCATCTGTTCGTTTGGGTTACTGTTTGTTCTGGTTTGTTGTTTGACTCTGTGTTCTCCTGGTTCTGTGTGTTCCTGGTTCTGTGTGTTCCTAGCTCTGTGTTCTCCTTGGCTCCGTGTTCTCCTGGTTCTGGGTTCTCCTGGCCTTTGTCTGTCTCCTGGCCTTTGTCTGCCTACTAGCCTGTCTGTCTCTGTCTGTTTGTAACCCCCAGTCTGTGTAGCTCCATGTTTAGTTTATCCCTGGTTTAAGTTCATGTTCTGTTCTTTTGGTTCCTGGTTTTGTGTCTCATTAAAATCCTTTTGCTCACTTCACCTCTGCTGTTATGCCTATCTTTCGTCCTTCAAACAGTACCCGTGACAATGACCAAGACAACAGTTCTTTATAAAGATACAAGAATTTATTTGACTAATCTACGATGGATAAAACTATGCTACTCAAACGCACACACACACAGTTTGGCGGGTGAAAGTTAATGGAGTTAACTAGTACTGTTTACTAGACCAGAGAAAGCTACAAGAGCAGAGCCCTGGCTTTAATCTTACTGTTTAGTTTGAATTGAGCACCAATTTTCAGCAAGGTATGAAGCTCTTGTTTACTTGCGTTACATTTCATTCTCATCCGGTGGTTTGCCTCCAGTGAAGGAATCACGGCGTTGCTGATTGGTTGGTGCACTGTTGTTGAGATGATGGCTTTTGGGGAAGCCCTTCGGTGACAGGTTGGTTACCTGATTACCAATGGTGGTGCTCTGGAACTTCTTCTGAGGGTTTCTTTGTTGCAGGACTTTGGGGTTCTGGCACAAAATCTCATTGAAAGTTGTTGAAGAGCGGAGGCACTTTTGCTTGGTGATGCAGCGGTGAAAAGAAGAGCGCCCGCAAGGGTGGTGTAGTGACCGCAAGGGTCGAAGCACAAGCGGCAAACAGTGCATGAGCTTGCTTCCTTCAGATGACATGACGAGTGCGCACAAGGGCGGAAGCATGAGCTGCGGATGTGGTTGCAGGGCTTAGCCATGCCTCACGTGGTTTCCCCCTTTTGTGCATACATTAGCCTGATGTTTTAGCTGTCACATGGGGCTCACCTGGTTGGAGTTTTTAAATACTTTTTCTGACGTAATTTTGCATGAGCTCTGTTCATGCTACCGATTTTCCATTTACACCAATGTTCTTTGAATAAAACAAGCTTTCAATTGATATAACACATCCCATATCTTGTACACTCATTCATACCTTCTTCTACCAAAAAGTTTTGTAAAAGCTGATTACACTTCTTAGGTTAAACAAAATATGCAAACAGACATAAAACATACTAGGTAAATATATGTAGATAAATTCTGCCCTACTGGCAAACTTTAAGGATTGTTTAAACTAATGTCCATGCTGTATGTCTCTTTGTTTGTGGAAAGGCATATCCTCTGGAGGTCAACAAGAGTGCCAGTGGTATGATTTAGGGAGGGGTTTTCTCCCACTTGAAGATTTAAAACTCCTTTGTTTATTGGA
>JARWBY010000212.1:0-50000 GCA_030347435.1 Clarias fuscus
ACCAGGAACTGACACAGGGAACCAGGAACTGACACAGGGAACCGACAGAGAACTGGGGATGAGGAAACATGGAGCTGAAGCTAACTAAGACACATAGGGGAACTAGAGACTGGAGAGACAGGAGACGGGAGAGACAGGGCTAGACAGGACTGGAGAGACAGGACTGGAGACTGGAGAGATAGGACTGGGAGCACAGAGACTGGAGACAGGAGAGACTGGAGACAGGAGAGACTGGAGACAGGAGAGACTGGAGACAGGAGAGACTGGAGACAGGAGAGACTGGAGACAGGAGAGACTGGAGACAGGAGAGACTGGAGACAGGAGAGACTGGAGACAGGAGAGACTGGAGACAGGAGAGACTGGAGACTGGACAAGAGATGGAACAGGCTGGGTTAGTGGTTAGTTGGGTTAGTAGCTACATGGAATGCTGGGGACACTGGATGCTGACCTAACCAGGTTAGTATCTAAAGGGGTTAGTGGCTAACCGGGTTAGTACTGACCTAAGAGTGGGGAACTGAACACAAAAGGCAAAGCACACATGAGGCTACTCCAAACTAGCGGCTAACCTACTAGCGACCAGAACCACTAGCAGTCAATCCCCCTAGAGGCTAGCCTACAGGAGGCTAACCCTACTAAGGGCTAACCCTACTAGCAATTAAGGCCTACTAGCGGCTAACCCTGCTAGCAGCTAGGCCTGCATGTGGCTACACAAAACTAAACCAGAAGACAGAACAGTACTTACACAGGACACAGGAGGAGACAGCCTAGCTAAACATGAAACAGGATAGCTCCATGAATCCAGCAACACAAGGAACATAAAGAGAACAAACAGTAGAGCCCAGACAAACAAAGGTAAAACAATATAACTAAAATATAAACTTAAACAAACAAAAAGGAATGCCCACATGACGGTAGTTTACAAAAACAAACAAACAAACCTACCAGACAAACATACCAAACAGACAAACAATGCTCGACCCAGTTTCCCAGAACAGACTGCTATTTATAGAAGCTTTAATGAGGCACCTCAGTCCAGGTGAGCATTCATCACCTGACTGAGGTGCCTTCTGGGAAACTGAGTCAACCAACAAGAACTACACAAGACCGACAGACAAACAGTGACCTCTAGTGGAGGTTCCTAACAATACTGAAGTATAATGACAAGCATCAAATGTCAATTGCTTTTATTGACGATTACATTACGTTTATTTAATATAATATTTAATATTTGGAGTGTTGACCTTTCTTTTTCAAGACCTCTGCAATTCACCCTGGACTGCTGCCAATTAACTTCTGGGCCACATCCTGACTCATGGCATTCTTGCATAGTCAGTGCTTGGATATTGTCAGAATTTGTTTTTTGTTTGTCTGCAAAAGGTTTTGTTGCTTTTGCTTTTGTTTTGTTTCGTTGCTTTTGACCACATGTTCTCAATAGGATTAAAGTCTGGGGAGTTTCCTTACTATCGACCCCACATTTTGTTGTTTTGTTCTCTGAGTCACTTAGTTATCACTTTTACCTAATATCAAGGTGCTCCATCATGCTGGCATTGTACTTCACCAAATTCTTGGATGGTAGCGAGAAGTTGCTCTCGGAGGATGTTTTTGTTTTTTGGTGGTACCGCAACCCGCAGCCAAATCAACTTAAGGAGATAGTCCTGGCACTTGCTGGACTTTCTTGAAAACAATCAAACCACTCTCCTTGAATTTCTTGATGATCCGATAAAAGGTTGATTTAGGTGAAATCTTTGTAGCAGCCATATCCTTGACAGTGAATCCCTTTTCGTGCATAGCAATGATGACTGCACGTGTTTCTTTGCAGTTAATCTTTCTTTGCAAGGTGGGTGGTCATGAAATAATTAATTAAACATTCTGTAAAACACACTACTGTTATATACTATAAGCACTGACAGCATGCAGTAACTTAAGCACTAATGTTCAAGTGTTGCTTATTAGTCTTTTATGACGAAGAGAAAATTGCTCACAATTTCATTTCAATATTTTTATTTCAATTTGTTGAAACAATATTTACTTATGCTGAATACAGTCTGTTATGAACAACTCTGTAATATTCTCAGCAGTGAAGATGACAGTATAAATAATTACAGCAAGCTGTACGGTGCTAAACTACTACCTGTACTTATTCACTTACTGCACTTACCTGAAACCAAGGGTACTGTATAAATAACATGGATCACTTAAAAGCCTAAAAAAAAGTAAATAAAGTAAATGAAAATGTCATCATAAACATGTAACTTGTGTATTGGCAATTGTTATTCATTATTGTATGTTGAAATTTGCATTGGTTTGCATTTTTATTGATCAAAAGTAGCTATTTATTTATGAAGGTGGGGTTTACAAAAGTCTCCATAAACAGTTGAAGTCTGAAACTTGCATAAACCTTAGCCAAATATTATATTAAATCTTTTTTCCCCAATTCTTGACATTTAGTCCTAGTAACCATTTTCTGTCTTAGGTCAGTTAGAATAATTACTTTACTGTAATTACTACTGTAATTACTGATAGAATGTAAAATGTTTTTTTTTCATATTTATATAAATAAAAGCTAATTGAATGATATCTTTACATTTCTTACATCGGAGGATCCAAAACCAGTCTAAAAAAATCTGTTTGCGTGTCTGTATGTATGTCTGTCCAGCTGATTTTGACATAGCATCACACAAAACTGTCTGTCACGGGCGTGCGTGGGGGTGAAGGATCCAAGCACAGAGTGAGCTTTTACTATTTCTCCGCACGGGTTCTGCAGCGCGAATGCAGAGTAGAGCCGGTGTATGTAGACAGCGAGTGCAGCGCTTAGAGTCAATGAGCTCAGTGGCTGGAATGCGGAAGTGCCGAGAGCGCGCTCACTCCGTGGCAGGAATGCGGAAGTGCCGAGCCGGTGCGTATAGAAAGTGCATACACTGTTTGCAGGTGATGACAATCCCGCGAAGCGAGGCAGACGAATCGCGCAGGCTGCTAGATCCGAAACAGTAGCTCGTGGTCGATGAACAGGCAGAGGTCAGAAACGTGAAACCGAGAAAGTCCGTGATCAGAGCTCGTGGTCGATAAACAAATCCAAGGGTCAGCAACAGTAAATCCGTATAGACGAAAGATCTGTAGCGTGAGACAAAGACGAGGTCGTGAAAACAGAGCGTGGTCGAGATCCGGGAGTTCAAAGCAGAGAGAAACGCTGGAATACTGGGCATGGATAGCACACAATAATCTGGCAGGGAGCTGTTGTCTGAAGGTGTGTTAAATAGAGAGCTGTGATGATCAGGAATTGAGAACAGGTGTGTTTGGAGCGGTGAATGAGGTGGTGAAAAGCAAGGAACGGGATGGATCGTGGAGCAGGAGTGTGCAGGTGATCATGATCTTGACTGAGATATGGGCATGACCTGGCGTGCTGTGACAGTACCCCCCCCCTCTACGAACGACACCTGGCGTTCTTGAGGGTGCCTCGGGGTGAAGATTGTGAAACTCTGTGATCAGAGAGCGGTCCAAGATGAACCTGGCTGGTACCCAACTTCTTTCCTCAGGTCCGTAGCCCTCCCAATCCACCAGGTACTGGAGGCCGCGCCCACGGCGGCGGGACTTAAGGAGTCTGCGGACGGTAAAGGCTTCACCCCTGTCTATAAGTCGAGGTGGAGGAGGAGGGCGCGGGTTTGGTGACAAAGGACACGGGACCAAACGGCGGACATGGGAGACGTGGAACGTGGGGTTAATTCGGCGCATGGATAATGGCAGGGCCAGTCTGATGGAGCATGGATTAATGACACGAGAGATTGTGAATGGGCCGATGAACTTAGGCGAGAGTTTCTGGGATGTAGTCTTGAGTGGTAGGTTACGTGTGGAGAGCATAACTCTTTGTCCAACTCTGTAAACTGGAGCAGCTGAGCGGTGGAGATTGGCCTTGCGCTGAAAAATGGCCACGGAACGTTGTAATTGAGCACGAGCTCGTTGCCATGTCCTTTTACAACGACGGATGAAGGCTTGAGCTGAAGGGACAGCAGTTTCTTCCTCCTGGGTTGGAAACAGTGGTGGTTGATAGCCGAGGCAACACTGAAAAGGTGACATGCCTGTGGAGGAGGTGGGGAGCGAGTTATGCGCATACTCAATCCAAGGGAGAAAATGACTCCAAGAAGCTGCATCCTGTGAGGTCATGCATCTTAGAGACTTCTCCAATTCTTGATTCATGCGTTCGGTTTGACCATTGCTCTGAGGGTGAAATCCTGACGAGAGGCTGGGGGTTGCGCCAATAAGGCCACAGAAGGCTTTCCAAAATTGTGCAGAGAACTGCGGGCCCCTGTCCGAGACTATATCCGATGGGAGGCCGTGGATTCTGAAAACGTGGGAGATAAGGAGTTCAGCCGTTTCCTTGGCAGATGGAAGCTTTGGTAGAGGGATGAAGTGGGCTGACTTGGAAAACCGGTCAACAACTGTTAAAATGCAGGTATTATTGTTGGAAGGTGGCAATCCGGTTATGAAGTCCAGTGAAATGTGAGACCAAGGGCGATGGGGAATGGGAAGGGGTCTTAGGAGTCCCTCAGGTGGACGATTTGTTGTCTTATTCCTGGTGCAGATATCACAAGACGCCACAAAGCTTTTGACATCCTCCTTGATGGTCGGCCACCAGAAGCGTTGATTGAGCATTGAGAAGGTGCGATTCGCCCCTGGGTAACAGGCTAGCCTGGAGCTGTGGCCCCATTCTAAGACTTGGGAGCGAACAGAGAGCGGGACAAAAAGTAGCCCAGGTGGGACATTACTGGGGCCTGGCTCCTGTTCAAGAGATTGCAGGACCAGGTTTTCCACATCTAACCGGGTTACAGCTATAAGACACTGGGGGGGGAAGAATGGTTTCCCTTCTGGATATGTCCTGGGGGGCGGGAAACTGTCGGGAGAGGGCGTCGGGCTTAGTATTCTTGGTTCCTGGGCGATATGACAGCATGAAGTTAAACCGTGAAAAGAACAGTGACCAGCGTGCCTGACGTGAATTGAGTCTTTTGGCTGACTTAAGGTACTCTAGGTTCTTGTGATCAGTCCAAACAAGAAACGGGTGTTCAGCTCCTTCCAACCAATGTCTCCATTCTTCGAGGGCAACCTTGACTGCTAGCAACTCACGATCCCCAATGTCATAGTTCCGTTCAGGGGCGTGAGCCGACGGGAAAAGAAAGAGCATGGATGAAGTTTGTTGTCCTTTGGTGTTCTCTGAGAAAGCACGGCTCCCACTCCTGTCTCGGAAGCATCAACTTCGACAATGAACTGGAGAGATGGATCAGGAAAGGTGAGGATGGGTGCTGTGGTAAAGCGCTGCTTGAGCTCATTGAAGGCCTTCTCTGCTAGGGGGTTCCATCGAAAGGGGATCTTGGTGGATGTGAGAGAAGTGAGTGGGGCTGCCACCGTGCTGTAGTCACGGATAAAACGCCGATAGAAATTGGCGAAGCCCAAAAAGCGTTGAAGCTCCCGCCTTGACGATGGTGTTGGCCAATCCGTGACGGCCTTTACCTTGACTGGGTCCATCTGGATACCTGATGGTGAAATGGCATACCCCAGGAAGGAGGTGGACTCACGGTGAAACTCACACTTCTCAGCCTTGACATAAAGTTTATTTTCCAGCAGACGTTGAAGGACCTGACGCACGTGGAGCTTATGTTCCTCTAAGGAGTGAGAGAAGATTAGAATGTCGTCAAGGTAAGCGAACACAAAAACGTTGAGGAAGTCTCTAAGGACATCATTAATGAGTGCCTGAAAAACTGCCGGTGCATTGGTCAGACCAAATGGAACAACCAGGTACTCATAATGACCTGTAGGGGTGTTGAATGCAGTCTTCCACTCATCACCCTCTCTTATCCTGACCAGGTGGTAAGCGTTTCTTAGGTCTAACTTGGAAAATAGGCGGGCATCCTGGAGTAATTCAAACGCGGTTGACATGAGGGGAAGCGGGTAGCGGTTCTTGACTGTAATCTCATTAAGGCCTCTATAATCGATGCAGGGTCTGAGGGACTTGTCCTTTTTTTCCACAAAGAAAAAGCCCGCCCCTGCAGGGGAGGAGGAAGGGCGGATGATTCCAGCTGAAAGTGACTCAGAGATGTATTGTTCCATGGCTTCTCTCTCGGGACGTGAGAGAGAGTAGAGTCGCCCTTTAGGTGGAGTGGTGCCTGGAAGTAGGTCGATGGCACAGTCATAAGGACGGTGAGGAGGTAATGAGATGGCACGTGACTTACTGAACACCTGGCGAAGGTCGTGGTACTCGGCAGGGACCTTAGAAAGGTCAGGGATCTCCTCCAGAGAGGTGGGCAAGATGCTTCTGGTGGCAGCAGAACGGAGGCATGAGGAGTGGCAAGTAGGGCTCCAATCCAGGATGCTTCTCCTTGCCCAGTCAATGTGAGGGTTATGTAGTTTTAACCATGGAAGTCCCAGAACTATCGGTGCATGAGCACTCTTAATGATGAGGAACGTGGTGGTCTCAACATGATTACCAGAAAACTGCAATGTGACTGGAGCAGTGCGGTGGGTGATTGAGGAGAGCTTGCTGCCATCAAGGGCCTGCACGCTAAATGGTTGGTTAAGTGGGGTGTGTGGAATCTTGAGTTGAGAAACCGTAGCTGAGGAGATTAAATTCTGGTCAGCTCCAGAGTCTACTAGGGCGTGTGTTGCGTGAGGCCGATTGTCATAGATCAGGGTCACTGGGAAGCGAGAGCGAAGGTTAGGAGATGGGTGTTGTGTAGAACTCCCCCGTACCCCCAGAACTACCGGGGTGTCCCGGCCTTTTAATGGACAGGTTCGTACGATGTGGCCAACCTGACCACAGTAGAAGCAAGCACCATCATCCTTCCGACGTTGACGTTCCTTGGACGAGATGTGCGCGCAGTCGACCTGCATAGGTTCTGGGGGGGGCTTAGGTTTGTCTGTGTTAGGAGCGGGTACGTTGAGGAACTGACGAGACTCCCTTTGTCGTGTTCGTTTGCGGGCGTCAATACTTGTAGCCAGGTCAATGAGTCCCTGAAGGTTGGAAGGGAGCTCTCGGGCTGCTAACTCATCCTTGACTGGGTCAGAGAGTCCGTGAAGGAATGTGTCGAAGAGTGCCCGATTTTTCCAACCACAAGAGGGAGCCAGAGTCCGAAAATTCAAGTAAAGTTCAAGTAACTGAGCTGCTGCCTGACGCCCCGTGAATGAACGATCGAAAACCTCTCTCATTTCATCCGTGAAAGTCTTGTACGTGTAGCAGCAGGGCACCTGGGCATCCCATAAGGCTGTCCCCCATTCTCTCGCTTTACCAGAAAGGAGAGTGATTATCTAGGCAACCTTGGAGCGTTCAGTGGGAAAAGATGACGCCTGCAGCTCAAGCACAAGGGAGCACTGAGATAAAAATGAGCGGCAGGTGGACGGGTTTCCATCGTAAGTGGGTGGCGCAGGGAGGCATGGTTCATGATTGATAGAGTGCCCAGGAAGAGCAGGCTGGAGAATGGGAGCTGGATGTGCTTGTGTTTGCTTTATTTGCAAGATGAGAGCAGCTAAAGCCTCTGTAACGTTATGGAGGGAGCAAGTTATCTGCTGGATATTCTGCTGGTGAGTGTCCAAGAGCGCCCCTTGTTTCTCTAGTGCCCCTCTTAATTGTACAGCCTCTGCTGGATCCATTAATGGCCAGATTATACTGTCACGGGCGTGCGTGGGGGTGAAGGATCCAAGCGCAGAGTGAGCTTTTACTATTTCTCCGCACGGGTTCTGCAGCGCGAATGCAGAGTAGAGCCGGTGTATGTAGACAGCGAGTGCAGCGCTTAGAGTCAATGAGCTCAGTGGCTGGAATGCGGAAGTGCCGAGAGCGCGCTCACTGTTTTTCTGAATGGACTCCGTGGCAGGAATGCGGAAGTGCCGAGCCGGTGCGTATAGAAAGTGCATACGCTGTTTGCAGGTGATGACAATCCCGCGAAGCGGGGCAGACGAATCGCGCAGGCTGCTAGATCCGAAACAGTAGCTCGTGGTCGATGAACAGGCAGAGGTCAGAAACGTGAAACCGAGAAAGTCCGTGATCAGAGCTCGTGGTCGATAAACAAATCCAAGGGTCAGCAACAGTAAATCCGTATAGACGAAAGATCCGTAGCGTGAGACAAAGACGAGGTCGTGAAAACAGAGCGTGGTCGAGATCCGGGAGTTCAAAGCAGAGAGAAACGCTGGAATACTGGGCATAGATAGCACACAATAATCTGGCAGGGAGCTGTTGTCTGAAGGTGTGTTAAATAGAGAGCTGTGATGATCAGGAATTGAGAACAGGTGTGTTTGGAGCGGTGAATGAGGTGGTGAAAAGCAAGGAACGGGATGGATCGTGGAGCAGGAGTGTGCAGGTGATCATGATCTTGACTGAGATATGGGCATGACCTGGCGTGCTGTGACACTGTCTGGACATAATTTAATAAAACTTTGCCAATTCTTTCTGTATTTGCCTAATGTTAAACCTGTGCCATCAATGAAATTAAAATGCTTGAAGGGAAGTTAAGAGCAGTTATTTGCAAGGTTATTCACAACATCTTGCGCTGAGGTGGGTGTGGCTTTCTGCGTCATTCAACAGAGTCATTCAAATCAGACAAGAGAGCCAATCGAAGTTATGGGGAATGCACAAAAATGCTGGAAATACACCTTAAAAGGACCAAATCATTGTGAAACATAAATGAAACAGAATAGCTTACTCCAAAAAAGGCAAGGCAATTATGAAAATTTGTCACGAGCAACCGAGGGATGAACACAGTAGCCTTAGCAGTTAGCCCGTGTTGCGTGGACGGTAAACCCAAACGCGGAAGTAGCGCGAGCAGGCAGGATAACCACGCGTTTACTCTTAGAACCATTGGTGACGTGATGAAGGGTTTCAGCTGAGAGGTGTGGAATACTGGGTAAATCCGGAGCGCCGCAGGCAGCTGGAGCCGATAGGTGACAGGGTTGACACGGAGGGTGATGCGATATGGACCGATGAATTTAGGCGAGAGTTTTTTGGACTCTGTATGTCCAAATAACCTATATCTATATCTATATCTAGGTTTAGATTTTTGGTGGAGAGCCAAGGTACCTTGTCACCTGTGTGGTACATTCGTCCCGGGGGGTGTCGACGGCGATGTTGTGAGGTGTAGAGGGTATTGGCGTGCTGAATGGCCTCCTTGGCTTGAGTCCAGGACCGCCGACACCTTCGGACCAACTGTTGGGCTGAGGGTACTTCAACCTCTGGTTCTTGATGTTCGAACATCGGAGGTTGGAAACCCTGGCATACCTCAAATGGACTTAGCTTCGTGGCGGAGGAGATGTGGAGGTTGTGGGAGAGCTCCGCCCAAATGAGATAGCGAGCCCAGGAGCGCTGACGGTCGGCAACAAAGCACCTCAGGTAGCGCTCCAGTTGTTGGTTGGCCCGTTCCGTCTGACCATTTGTTTGGGGGTGATAGCCCAAGGAGAGACTGCAGGTAGAATTGATCAGACGGCAGAAGGCCTTCCAAAACCGTGCAGTGAACTGGGGCCCCCTGTCCGAGACGATGTCCTTAGGGAACCCATGCAGACGGACTACGTGCTCTAATATCAGCTCGGCTGTCCTTTTAGCTGACGGGAGTCCGGTGAGGGCCACCAGGTGCACAGCTTTGGAGAACCGATCCACTATGGTCATGATGATGTCTTTCCCTTCGGATGCCGGCAGGCCCGTGATGAAGTCAAGGGCAATGTGCGTCCAGGGTCGACGGGGGACTGGGAGTGGTTGGAGTTCCCCTGGTGTTGGTTGATTGGAGGTCTTGGCCCTGGCGCACACTGGGCACGCCCGAACGAACTCCTCGACGTCCTTGGCCATTGAGGGCCACCAGAAAGCGCGATGGATGTACTGGAGGGTGCGCTGTATGCCTGGGTGCCCCGACAGCAGCGAGGAGTGACCCCATTTGATGACGTCGGCCTTGATGTTCCTGAGTATGAAGAGTCGTCCAGGCGGGGCCCCTGCCGGTTCAGTCTCCGTGGCCTGTGCCTGGCGAACCCTCGTCTCCAGTTCCCAACGGAGCGGGGCGATGACTCTGGAAGGTGGCAGGACAAACGCGGGGTCCGCCCCCCTCATGTTGTCGGGAGAGGGCATCGGCTTTGACCCCGTGCGATAGGACAGGTGGAAATCAAAAGACTCAAAAAATAGAGCCCACCGCGCCTGCCTGGGGTTGAGTTGTTTTAGGTTCTTGATGGTAATGAGGTTTTGGTGGTCGGTCCAGACGATAAATGGTTCTCTGGCGCCCTGGAGCCAGTGTCGCCATTCTTCCAAAGCCCACTTTATGGCCAGCAGCTCGCGGTGCCCTACCCCGTATCGCTGCTGAGTGGGGTCAAATTTCTTGGAGAAGAAACTACAAGGGTGTAGTTTCTGGTCTGGACCCCACTGGGAGAGAACAGCCCCAGTGCCCACCTCTGAGGCGTCCACCTCCACAACGAATTGTTGGTCGGCATCTGGATGGAGGAGAATTGGAGCGGTGGTGAATAGATGGCAGAGTTCAGAGAATGCGCTGATGGCAGTGGAGTCGAGTTGGAAGGGATGAGGTGAGGGGCGAGTTAGGGCGGTTAGGGGAGCTGCGACTGTACTGTAGCCCCGGATAAAGCGACGATAGAAGTTCGCAAACCCAAGAAACCGTTGAAGCTGTTTGAGAGTCTTGGGTAGGGGCCAATGACGTACAACCTCAAGCTTCTGTGGGTCCATGGCCACACCCTGGGACAAGATGACAAAGCCCAGGAACGTGGTGGAGCGCTTGTGAAAAGCGCACTTCTCCAACTTACAGTACAGTCGGTGGGTGAGCATTCTCTTAAGGATGGCCCGAAGAATGTGTTCTTCGGCAGTGCGTGAGTAGATGAGTATATCGTCTAGGTAGACAAATACCCATTTTCCAAACATGTCCCGGAGAACATAGTTCATGAACTGCTGGAAAGCTGCGGGGGCGTTACAGAGTCCAAAGGGGATAGCAAGGCTTTCGTAATGTCCATTAGGGGTGATGAAGGCTGTCTTCCACTCATCGCCCTCTCTGATACGCACCAAGTTGTAGGCGCTCCGGAGGTCCAACTTTGTAACAATGGTGGCACCAGAGAGGGTGTCCAGGGGTGAGTTGGTAAGAGGCAGCGGGTGTCGGTTTTTTATGGTGATGTTATTCAGCCCCCGATAGTCAACACAAGGACGTAATTCGCCCGAACTCTTCTTTACGAAGAAAAATCCTGCGGCGGCGGGAGAGGAAGAGGGTCGGATGGTACCCTGACGGAGAGCGGAGGACACATACTCCTTCATCGCCCGCGTCTCGGTGGAAGAGAGAGAGTATAGACGGCCGCGGGGTGGAGTGGAACCTGGCTGGATCTCAGTAGCCAGGTCGTAGGGGCGATGTGGAGGAAGATGGTCGGCACGTCTCTTACAAAAGACCTCAGCCAGGTCTCGATATGCAGGAGGGATGGCGTTGGTGTCAACATCGGGGGCCTCGGACTCCCTAGAGCACGTCCCAGCCGGCGTTTGTAGGCAGAGTTCGAGGCAGGTCGGACCCCATTGCAGGATCCGGTTTTGAGACCAGGAGATGAGAGGGTCATGCTGCAATAACCAGGGGTATCCTAAGATGATGGGTGGTGAGGAAATGGAGGTGAGGTGAAAGCGGATTTCTTCTTGGTGTTGGTCAATGGTGAGGGTGATGGGCCGAGTCTGGGTGGTGATAGGGCTGGACTAAATGGGCCGACCGTCGACGGATGTCACTCGAACTGGCTGGGATAATGCCTCAGTCTCCACCCCCAAACTCTTGGCATAGGAGGAGTCAATAAAGTTTCCAGCAGCCCCGGAGTCGATGAACGTGGAACTTTTGACTTGTCTGTGGCCAAATTGGAGGTGTACCTGAACCATGAGATGCGAGATGCTGGGTGTGGTGGCGGCGAGATGGAGGTGACCCGGTGAGCTGCCCCCCTGACTCACCGGGCCTGATCGTTTCCCGGGCGTGAAGGGCATATAGCTCTATGGTGTGCCGCTGACACACAATAGGTGCAGAGTCCCTCCCTGAAACGTTGTTCTCGCTCTGCAGGGTTCAAGGAGGCGCGTCCTAGTTGCATGGGTTCCCCGGCTCCTGTGTCAACCACGGCGGGAGGTGGAGACCCGGCAGACGCCCTAGTGGTGGTGGTGAATGCTGGTGATCGGGGCGTGGAATGTGAAAAAAGGGGTGTGATGGGCAGCAGGGTTCGGGGAGCTGGCTTCGGACGAGCGAGCAGGCGCTGGTCAATCCGGAGGGCGAGCCGGACCAAACCCTCCAGTGTAGCCGGAAGCTCTCGTCCGGCGAGCTCGTCCTTGATGCAAGAAGCCAGTCCTTCGTAGTAAGCTGTCTGGAGGGCGGCGTTCCCCCAGGTGGTCTGCACGGCGAGGGTATGGAAATCCACGGTGTAGCAGCTCACGGACGACCCACCCTGCCGCAGATGGTACAATTTGCTGTCGGTCTCCACCTCAGCAGCAGGATGTTCGAAGGTCAGTTGGCGGGTGAATTCTCCGTATGAATAAGCTGTGTCTGAATCTGACCTGAGAACCGCCATGGCCCACTCAGCTGCCTGCCCGGATAGCAATGAGACGAGAAGTGCAACGCGCAGTCGGTCTGTGGAGTACCTGGTGGAATTTAACTCATACACAAGATCTAATGCTGTTATAAACACACTGCACTTCCCATCTGTGCCATCCCACTTATCTGGTAAAGCAATGAAAATGTCAGAGGGGGGAGGAGGGGACGTGGCAACAGCCGACTCGCGGAGGGTCACGTTCTCCTGCCGCAGCTCCACCACCTCGCGGCGCAAAACCGCGATGTCTTGGATCTCCTTTCGGAGAGACACGACTTCACCACGGAGCTTATTGATCAGTTCGGCATGCTGGTCAACCACAGCGCAGAGGCAAGCAAACTCCGCTGGGTTTACTACTTTGGGCTCAGTCATTCTGTCACGAGCAACCGAGGGATGAACACAGTAGCCTTAGCAGTTAGCCCGTGTTGTGTGGAACGGTAAACCCAAACGCGGAAGCAGCGCGAGCAGGCAGGATAACCACACGTTTACTCTTAGAACTCTCTTACACAAAGAGCAAGGATCTACACAAATAAACCCGCGTTCTGGCAACACACACTCAATCAAGGAAGCGATCTGAATAGGTGAGTACTCACGAAATAGTTGGTGAAGCGATAGCGAAGGCATGAATGAACTCATGGACTGAGCGATGTGAAGCGCCATCTTGTTTCCTTTTATGCCTTCTAAAAGCGCGACCGTCTTACTTCCGGGTCCTCGTGCCGGTCGCGGAGCGAGTGTGCATGACAAAATTATACTTTCAAAGATGCAAAACTGATCAATGTATGTTTATTCTTCCTGCTGAAGGTTTAAAACCAGTTTGTCTCATATGTTCTGAAACCATGGCTCTAATTCAAAGCAGTCATGTGGAATGGCGTTCATATGTGCAGAAGTCTGAGGTGAGGGCATGTATAAATACCCAAACTGAGAGCGCATTGTTAGGCGCTAAAATCAAAATGTTGAGTAAAAATGATGTTACGTATTGGATTCAATAATCAACTTTAAAATGAGCTACTAATAAGCTACATGCTCAATGTAAACAAATACAGTAGATATTAATTATAAAATCTAAACAGAATATTTCACTGGGATCATTTAATATTTTCACAGCTGAAATAACAGCATTTAGTTGGTACCTTTTACCTTTTATCTCTTTTTATAAACTCTTTTCCCAACAATGGTGGGTATTAATGTTAGTATAAGATACATTCATCTTTTTTTTCATCCCATTCCCAGTGGGTCAAAAGTTTTCATGCACTTAGGCAATGTTCACACTGCAGGCAAAAAGACTTGTATTCAAGTTCTTTTTTTGATAGACTGTTAATTTTTTATGTTGTCAGTGAGACCTGTATCTGACATCATGCTGACCCACAGGCAAAGGAAAAAATGTGTCATGTGATGTGTTCAAGCTTACCATTAAAAATTAAACTTTATCCGATCACTTGTTTGGCACCCTAAGGGCACCCTCTTATTTTTTGTTGGTTTACTGTGTGACAAAACTACTTATGTTCTTTTTGGCTAATGGGTGTCCTTTATTGTTATTATTATGCTGCCATTTTTGGAAATCTAACTCATTGAACACCATTCAGCATATTCAAAAGATTCAAACTTCATACGCTCATCACAATTAGGACATGGCTGCTAGTACTTTTCTAATGATTTGGATCCACATTTTCTCCCAAATTCCTATTTTCCAAGAGACCTTTCCCAAAGAAAATTAATAGAGCCAATTTTCATAACTCCCACATATATTTGCTCAGAACCACAAAACTTTGCAGCCTAGCAAGATTCCATGTCCCAGGGAGACCCAATGCCACCACCCCATGCACCTGGTAAAAGGATTGAGGATGGTAACCTGAATTATGGTTTTCATTTTCTGATTCAGGAATAGATGGCCTGAATTTTGCACATTCCACCACAAAACGTACATGAAATAAATTTAACTGGGTCATGCCGACCACAATGTAATTTTCTCAAACCCAGCAGAAAATACACAAATTTAGGGTTATAAGGATTTGTTTGGCACCCATGCCTAAACACTGTTCTCTGTCTCACTTTTTGGTCTAATTTGGTCTAATTAGAATGGCTCGAAAAATAATTTGAATCAAAAATAAGTCAGCAAAAACTGAAAAGTCAAAAACTGGCATGCAAAAATTACTGCAAACAACACTCCATAGCCTATAATGGGGTTTACAGAGTGGTCATACACTACAAGTACTTGCATTTTAATGTGCACAGACCCATAACACCTACATTATTTTTCACTGTGGTACCTACAGTATCTATTGTTCAAATAAAACTAAAGGACATTTTGCTGTCTCATTTTTGTTAGTTGATGTTAGCTACCAGTGCAACTGTGCTGACAAAATCCTATTGGCAACTTTTTAGGTGAAATGTTCTCTTCCATGTCAATGTATGTACAGATATTGTGAATTAAGCAACACACCGGAAAGTCTAATCTGACCAAATCTTTACGTGGTTATGGAAAAAATAAGAGACCACTGCAGTGAAAGCTATAATTGCAAATCGGGGTAATTCCACCAAATACTTATTTAATGTTATTTACCAAAAGCATTAACACAATTTGTTTACAATTTTGTATCTTATGTTATTAAATATCTGCAAATAGTACATGATCTTGGGTTATTTTGGGGCGTTTTCTCACTGGGAACGATTGTTCCGTTCTGTACCCGAGCACGATTTCTCCCCCTCCCCAATTCCCCCACAGGTCTGAGAGAGAGTTATGGATGGTGTAAAGTGTCAAAATGTCAAAATTTTGATTGATTGCTGATTGATTGCTTATAGGTCAAAGGTCACCATAAGATCATAATTATATTGACCTCTCAAGGTCAAAGGTGCCATATGGAAGGGTCATTAAGGTGTTTAATGCCTTCTAAAAGTCTTTTTGACCAATCAGATTAAAGTAACTGATATCACGTAACACCCAGTTTCCTTTCCCGTGAAAGTAAAAGTTTACAAATGTTTAAGTCATTAAGGAAGTTTGGTGTCTCCTTTCCCACGAGAGTAAATGTTTTTTAGTTCTTTCCTCCAGATATACAAAATGTCAAATTTTGATTGATTGCTGATAAGTCAAAGGGGGGTGTGTTAAGGGTAGCTGTCTCTTAATAGTTTTCACATGTTTAAGTCATTAAGGAAGTTTGGTGTCTCCTTTCCCACGAGAGTAAATGTTTTTTAGTTCTTTCCTCCGGGATATACAAAATGTCAAATCTCGTTTGATTGCTGATAGGTCAAAGGTGGGTGTTGAGGCTAGGTGTCTCTTAATAGTTTTCACAAGTTTAAGTCATTAAGGAAGTTTGGTGTCTCCTTTCCCACGAGAGTAAATGTTTTTATTTCCTCCGGGATATACAAAACGTCAACCTAATTTTGACAGCTCAAGTCAACATATGGAAGGGTCATTAAGGTGTTTACAACTACCCCTGCCTTCTAAAAGTCTTTTTGACCAATCAGATTAAAGTAACTGATATCACGTAACACCCAGTTTCCTTTCCCGTGAAAGTAAAAGTTTTTACAAATGTTTAAGTCGTTAAGAAAGTTGATGTTTCCTTCCCCGTGAAAGTAAATGTTTAAGTCATTAAACACATTAACACAATAACACACAATTAAATGTTTCCTAAACTTTCTATAAAAGCATAACAGAAAATTTAATTTATGTTAGAATAAACTACATTAATAAATTAATGATTGTAGGGGAATGAGAATAATCATAGCGTCTGGAATAGCAATTTCGTATGCATTAATAATACATGAATCATTTCCTTATTCCTCTGACTTAAATACTGCGCAAACAGTACAAATCGACAAAAAACATTTTTTACCTGATTTGCTTGTTCCTGTTGTCGTAAAGATAACTATTTTACAAAATTAACTTTTTAGAAAACTAAATTTTCTTCACTTCACACCCCGGGAGATACATGCCCCCCCCCCCCCCCATAACACAGCCCCCACCAACAGCCGCTTTAACATGTTATAAATGAAGAGAGATGGTCAACTTGACATGCATCCAAGTGAAGGCCATCACTTTCAAGTCTCCAAAGAACCTCACCATTTCCTCTGAGACCATGGCTTTTCTAAATGGTAAGAAGAATCACTTTTCCTTGTTTGATGATATTCAAGTTATTTTACAATAATAAACTAATGGAGACGTAGAACAGTCTGACTTCGATGTTTCGTTTACTTATCAAAATGGTAGTAAATTTACATGTACTTTTCTACTTTTAACTAATAGTTAAATTCTTATGTTTTTATTACAGAGTAAGATCACTCATAGGATATTGTTACAAATGAACACAAACTTACTAGGTAATTTATTTGTCTTATAGAAGTGTGTAGTGAGTTAAAACTGGTTGTTAGGTTACTAAGAGAATATTTTACGTTTTCTGATCTTTTAGAAAATGAATTCGTTGTAATTTCCGATGATGAGATTGAAACCCTCACGCATGACTCTTCTTTACAAAGACCCATAGCAACTGTGAGACCTATGCGTAAGTTACAAATAAAAGTATAAATAATCCATACTATAATGTCTTTTTTCATTTGCATAATTATATTAGTCATTTATTACCAATTTAGAAGTTGTATCAGAAGAGGAAGTCGCTGCCAGAGTAGAGCGAAACCCCACCCCATATCCACTAATTCCAGACAATCTGGGTATGATTTTGTTCCATCATTCTAACCTACTTTTGACCAAAATAATACATTGTAAAAACGTCTGTTTTACTCATAATAATATATTTTGTTCTAGTTATACCTGATGAGATCGAATTTGAAGATATTCTCAGGGACGGGGAATTAAGTGTTTCAGGTGAGTTGATATTACATGGTCCGTGTACTTTTTGGTATTTGATGTTTCTTTTTATAAACAGGAATCAAAAAATGAAAAGTAAAGTGATATTTGTTTTTTATTTTAAAATATCAGACACCTTTTTAAAATTACACTTGATTTTCTTTCCTCGTTTATACTTTGAATAAAGAAAGTTCTACAGCTTAGAAACGAAAAGACAGCTGCATCTTCGTTCTCTAAAACCGGAAGTATCTCTTCTTCTGTTGTTTGTGGCAACGTGTCGTCTTCTTGGCGCTACCACATTCACCTGGATGACACAAAACATGGACCACTACGTAGTTTTCAGAAATAATAAAAGAGTGTCACTCAGGGACGAGGACATGACGGCTGAAAAGTTAAGTCGCATATTTCAGGCAAGAAAACTTTTTTTTTTAAAACGTTACTTTAATATTTCCCATGTCATTTTAATTACCGTCTATTACCGCCAACAAAATGTTACCCGTTAACTTAAATTTCGCCGCTAATTTCAAGTTAGCCTTAGCTAGGGTGCAAACTTTCATTTGACAGCTTCGTTCACATTTGGTGGTTAACGGTAGTCTTGCAAATATATTTGCTTTATGTAACTTTAAGTACATGGGTATGGCTAGACCTTCTTTATTGGAGCACGTGCCCCAGTAAAATCTCCAACCTGAGATTTAACAAGCTCCTGTATTTGACAGTGGATTAATTTAGGTTGATAACAGGAAGGAGGTTTTTTAAAGTTAAATGTCCACGAGACGCAGTTTAATCACCCCGCACCTAACCATGTATCCGCCCCAATCAACTATCGGGATTGATGTACAGTATAATACGACGATGGGACTAATAATGGAAATAAATAATGCAGGTGATCTTATTTCGACTCAAGCCTTCTTCACTCCTGTAATTGGACATCAGAACATGTTTCAGTTCATACAGCACATTAGAACATTTCAAATATTCGACAGACGTTCTAGAGAAAAGTTGTGACATGAGTTTGGGGAGTGTGGGCGCTCTGTGCCCCAGTGCCTCTGAGCTTTATGTCCAGCAACGCCCCAGGTTAAGAATTTAACGTTGTGTATATTTAAATTCTCATAAGGTGATAATTATTTACTTTCCCAATTAATGTTACCTCTGCACAATATTATGTCACACTTTTAGGTGAGTAAAATGATTCAATGTTTTTTTTTTTTTTTCTTTCTCAACCAGGTTTCAGCTAATACTGTTTACCTCACTGATGATTCAAATGTGGCCCTGTTCCCTGGAGGAGTCTCTGGTGTTTTCAGCACATTAGACCTTACACCTAAGGGTCACTATGAGGTCCATGGCGAAGACATGGATTCGACCCCAGCAGGCTCTACCAGCCAACGCTTTGCATTCATGCGTACACCAGCAGCGGCTTCTGCTGGTTCTGCTTCACAGCGGGTTACTCCAAGTCCCTCCACGGCCACCAAAACATTTCAGAGGTAGGAGTATTGTTCTTTTCAATGTTTTTGTAATTTGGATAATAGAAAAAGCAAAAAGAGGCCATAAATAATCTCTCGGGCAACACATGGATAGCTAATGTGAATAGTTAAGAATAACACAACTACTATTGCAATAATTGTGAAATCATGTGTTGTCTTTCAGATCAGTTTACCTTGCTGAGGTGGTTGGTGGGCGGTTGATTCCCAATAGAATGGTGGTGGTACGCTTTCTGGAGTGTGAAGCTTCCCTTCAGGGGATAGTAGGAAAAGTGCAAGATGCCATTGGCAATTACAACCCTATAATTTTGACAGATGCCCAAGGCAATGCCATTCTGGAGTCAGAAGGTACAACAGGTGAGTCACAGAAGCCTTTATTTAAATAAATAAATGTTACATATTTTGTTACAAAAAGATGGTGTAACACCGGTCATATAAAGTTGTTTGTAAAATTAAACCTTGTTATAAGCATTTGCTTGTGAACAGTTCAACTTATTTTAAATGTCAGTACATAAATTCTTCATCCTTAGGGTCACAATACTGGAAACAAAATGCTCGAAAAATTCTTGCTGTACCAGAGCAGGATTTTAATAGTTTCCAGGGAACAAAGAGGAAGAGATTGAGGTATGCATTCAAATTATCACTGCAAAAACATACATGCGTTATGATTACAGTCCCAAAAAGAACTGTAATGTAGGATGTGTCTTGGAATAGTTATATGCAGTAATTTTTTACCCATAAACAGTTGTTTTTTTTACCTTATTGCTCATGTTTTGTGCTTGTAGCAGCCGTAAAGATGACGATACAGCTGGCTTGGGAGAAGTCAGTGACAAAATAGAAGAGTTGGTGATGGCATCTCAAAATCTGCCAGCTGTTACAGCAGCAATCAAAGAGCTTACTCATCTTGCTGTTACCCAAAGAGACCTTCTCACTGCCCCCAAGTTACAGACCATCAAGGAAGGATTTAGCTGTGTGGTTTGTAGAAGTGTGTACAAAATACTATAGTGATACTATAGCCCTCTTTCCACCAAATAGTACCAGCTCAATTTGACTCAACCCTTCTCGAAGTGTTACTGGTTCTGCTGCAGATGCTCTATGGTATCCACTTACTAGATTGGTAGTCATAGTGATGCTGTATGTGATGGTGGCATTCCAGTTGGTTTTGCTATAAAGAATTGTGAGTAGAGTTGAGCCAGTAATATGCAGTGGAAAAGGTACATAATTTTTCTTCACTACTGACCTGTGGTTAGCAAGCATAGTCCTGGAGATCCCCCTGCCCAATACATTTTAGTGTTTTCCTTGCTCTATCACACACATTTCTTTTCAGAGAATGCTGTTAATTACCTGATCAGTTGAACCATGTGTGCTAGGAGCAGGGAAAATATGAAAATGTGCAGTGCAGGAAATTCTCAAGGACCAAGGTTGGGAACCACTGCTTTAATACAATTATTTCCTACATTTGTAAAATCATTTAATGAATAACTGTTTTTTCATTGCATTCAAGGCATATGTGGCCAAATTAATCTTTCAACAGTGGGGCTCTTTATTTGACAGTTTCAGTTTAGAGACTACACATACAGAATGTGGTTTAGTTGAATCAAGTTAAATTTGGTTTAGTGAAAATTCATCAATTTAGTACACATTTTGTATTTCTTGTCTTTTTCTATCAATACTCTTTGGAATACAGTGCTGTGAAACAGTATTTGCCCCAATTTCTGGAAAGGTGAGTTAAATTTGACTTGCCACATCCAGGCCGGATTAATGCCAGACCTCTTGAATCAAGAAATGGGGCAAATCCTTTTTTACAGCACTGTATACTATCCACAGACCACTCACCAGCAAAGACGTATAACACAAAAAAACAGCTGAAGCCTCAATTAGGATATTGAATTTAAAAGAGCCTTTGTGCAGAGATGACTTGATTTAGTTACCTTTCACACACAATCAAACTGAGTTAATAGATGAATATTTATACATCAATATAAATACTGTATGTGGGATAACTGGCATGACCAAACATGTATCGGCATATAAGTAGACATGGAGAAAAGAAAATATCCTCTAATCGTAACAGTCTTCTGTCACGTTACTTTTGCAGATATTATGGAAGAGCCAATGCTGTCGCTGTGTTGCAGAAGCATTATTGGCTGCAAGACATGTGTGGAGCAGTGGAAGGAGACTTCTCCACACTGTGCAAAATGTAGAGAAGTCAACAACCGTGCAATAGAAGTTGCAGGTCTAACTGCTGCTTTTTCAGTTTTTAAATCCTTTTTTATGGAAGAGTAATGTTTTGATTACTCACAGAAATCTAAACCCTTACATCTATGTATTGATTTGTTCAGTATGTTCTGTAAACTGCTAATGCACCAGTTTATGCATTTCTCTGAGTTATGTTTATCAGATAAAGCAAGGCTTCTTTGTATGGAGCAAAGTCGTTGTTTACTGCTCTTTGAAACAGATGTGAAATGTCAGGATATTTCTGAGAGAAATGATTCTCTGTTCTTAGCTTGTCCTGTTCTGTTGTAAAGGGATCAACTCCAAACATGGAGTATGTTGTCAGTGTAGATCCCACATGCTGTCTGTAAAGGTCTGCAGCTCCAAGTGAATGTGGCAAGAGTTCTGATGGAATTCTTTGTTTACACCCAGGTTCTGCAAAGTGATTTGGTATGCCTTTTCCTGTTAACATAAGAACAAGTGTATCAAAATAGATTACGTGAGGATCAGTGTGCTCAAGGTATACTGCCTACTATATAATTTACCTGGAATCCTATGAGCATTCCATGATTCTGCCACACTTGCAAGACCAATGTTGCACAGCCTACAAGTCAGGTTGGACACGCAGTATCTTACAAGGCTGTCCTCCATATCGATCTCCTCTTGGTCCACCAGCTGGAGAAGGGCTGTTTTCAAGGGATAGTTGACACGATTGTTGATCTCAGGCCAAAGCCGTTCAACTGTGTGGTTCTGATTTAAAAAAATAATAAAAATACCGCCTGAATTAATTACAAGTATAGATTTGAAAGAATTTCAGTTTCTTTTGTTAATAGTGCAGAAATCTTACTCTTGTAGATGAAGTCTGTAGATAAGGCAGTCTCTCCTGATTGAAGCGATGGTGTGACAGCATCTCCTGCATGAACAGTGTCAAGTAAAACTCCTTTCCATGGTCTACCCGCACTTGGTCCCACATACCATAGGTGATCACTGCAGGCCTAGGAAAGAAAATTATTGTAAGTTGTTCTGTTTGTGCAAAATGTTACTTTCATTTCTGTCAAACATTGGTGCACTTTATAGTATACTTTTGAATGTACATGTTCATACACTGATCAACCATACCATTAAAATTCATTAGGTGGTTTTAATGTGGCTCTGATTGGTGTGATGATACACAGTCCCATATGCAGCAAGCAACAATACACGGTGGGTTCTAAAGCCTTCCGATTATAGCCACAGTGCTTGAGAGTTTGCTGTGTATGGGGGTGGTGTAGCTACAGACCTGTCAAGGTCACAACATTAAACCCACCTGGTGGTTGTAATGTTGTGGTATACTTATGTGGTACTTGAACAAAACATAGTAGACACTTGTGTTACCTTTACTGTGCAATAAATGTTTTTGTTAGATGATTGCCATGGAATGTTTTTTTCCCTCTCCATTTTATTAAATACACAAAGGTATAGAGTATATTGAATTGAAATAGCGAAAAAAAAAATATTGTTTGTTATTTCAAGGAACACACCAAAAACATTTGATTTTTTTCTTTTTCATATCCACATTTCAAATAACTAGGTTTGATAGTGTTAATTTGTGAAAACATCTGTTATTTTACATTATTTCAGATAAATTAGGTTATACACATTTATCAAAAATTGATAAATCAAATTTAAATGAAAAAATCAACAGGGGTCTGTGGTACTGTTAGAATTACCTGAAAACATCTTCATAGATGGACAAGTTGTTTTTGATCGGCATTGTGGAATGACTCACAATCTTTTTGCTGAATCCATTGATGGCTAAAACATGGGTCACTCCAAACATCACAAGTTTTTAGTTCTGGTCGAGGTGAAGCTTATGGCCCATATATTCAGCATGGTAGGGTAGGGGGTTAAGGTTCCGAGCTCCCTTAAAAATAACAAGATAAAAAAAAAATCACAGTGGAATACTATCAAGTCAGCTTTTAACAGTATGCTCAAGCAATGTGAGCTAACTGAAAGTTAGAATCTTTTTTAAAATATATATTACCAATGGTAGATGACTAACTGCAAATTGACATCTTGCTCTATATACTAAATACAATCTGACTTATAAATGAAAGTTGACAAAATTGTATTTTTAACATTCCATTTTTTTTTTAAATTCATATTTAACATTTCAAATTTCAATACAAAAACCTTCTGGTATTTCTGGTATCAGGTTTTTCAGTAAAGTGCTGTTAACCGTTTAAACATTTCACAATGTGGACTCATCTTATATATTAGAAATGTCTGGTTTATAGTGAATAAAAACCACAGTGAAGCCTATTATTGGCATGTTTTCGTCATTGAAGGTTATAAGCACCTTATGTACCACTGACTATTACAGGCCTTACGCATGAATTCAACACATTTGACCAAACATATGTAAAGGTAGAAGAGCAAGATAACTTACTTGGCGTCTTGCTTCATGATAAGGCCGATGCACCTCCTTTAAAACTGATCCAATTCGTCCTTCTGCAGCATGTATGCCTTTCGTTGATAGATATCCCTTCATCATTTTGCGGCCATATGTTGGCCCCACCAGTAAATAATAATAATAAAAAAGTAGCTTTCAGTACAAAATGCTAAATGTGAAGACACTGTGTCTGAGTGACACAGTGACACACTGTGTGAAATTGACAACAATCGCAACACAAGTGCGCGCACATTCTTCAAAGAACAAACGTCTTACCTCGTTTACAGCTTTCGCCACCTGTAATTCCAAGTGTGTGTCAGACAGGCGACAACAGCCCGGGACATTCTCAGCACAAAATTTTCTAATGTTTCTTGCGGAAAACCCTCTGGCTTCTCCAAATTCCCGTGACAAGTGTTGAGAGATTACTTCAGATGACGAGCCTTGTCTTGCCATTTCTAAAATTATGTCCGAGTAAAGTTCCAAAGCCATGACTTTTCACTACCAGCCGGACTGGTGTTACTGTAGCTGCGGGAGTCTGCAGGGGAGATGCCGGGTGATGCACACCTCGCATTAACAACTTCCGGCTTCTTACTAATTAAATAACGATTCGTTTCTGGTTTTTGTTTTCTTGCATTATTCGTTTCTGATGCACAAAAGGAAAAAAGAAATAAATAGCCGTTTTCATTTTTCATTTTTGTTTTATTTTAATTACAAGTCAAATAAGCGTCTATTTTCTTTTTTTCTTTTTCTTTTTTAAACGAAAATTTCAAATACCAAAACATACACGGACCATGTAATATCAACTCACCTGAAACACTTAATTCCCCGTCCCTGAGAATATCTTCAAATTCGATCTCATCAGGTATAACTAGAACAAAATATATTATTATGAGTAAAACAGACGTTTTTACAATGTATTATTTTGGTCAAAAGTAGGTTAGAATGATGGAACAAAATCATACCCAGATTGTCTGGAATTAGTGGATATGGGGTGGGGTTTCGCTCTACTCTGGCAGCGACTTCCTCTTCTGATACAACTTCTAAATTGGTAATAAATGACTAATATAATTATGCAAATGAAAAAGACATTATAGTATGGATTATTTATACTTTTATTTGTAACTTACGCATAGGTCTCACAGTTGCTATGGGTCTTTGTAAAGAAGAGTCATGCGTGAGGGTTTCAATCTCATCATCGGAAATTACAACAAATTCATTTTTTAAAAGATCAGAAAACGTAAAATATTCTCTTAGTAACCTAACAACCAGTTTTAACTCACTACACACTTCTATAAGACAAATAAATTACCTAGTAAGTTTGTGTTCATTTGTAACAATATCCTATGAGTGATCTTACTCTGTAATAAAAACATACGAATTTAACTAGAAAAGTAGAAAAGTACATGTAAATTTACTACCATTTTGATAAGTAAACGAAACATCGAAGTCAGACTGTTCTACGTCTCCATTAGTTTATTATTGTAAAATAACTTGAATATCATCAAACAAGGAAAAGTGATTCTTCTTACCATTTAGAAAAGCCATGGTCTCAGAGGAAATGGTGAGGTTCTTTGGAGACTTGAAAGTGATGGCCTTCACTTGGATGCATGTCAAGTTGACCATCTCTCTTCATTTATAACATGTTAAAGCGGCTGTTGGTGGGGGCTGTGTTATGGGGAGGGGGGCATGTATCTCCCGGGGTGTGAAGTGAAGAAAATTTAGTTTTCTAAAAAGTTAATTTTGTAAAATAGTTATCTTTACGACAACAGGAACAAGCAAATCAGGTAAAAAATGTTTTTTGTCGATTTGTACTGTTTGCGCAGTATTTAAGTCAGAGGAATAAGGAAATGATTCATGTATTATTAATGCATACGAAATTGCTATTCCAGACGCTATGATTATTCTCATTCCCCTACAATCATTAATTTATTAATGTAGTTTATTCTAACATAAATTAAATTTTCTGTTATGCTTTTATAGAAAGTTTAGGAAACATTTAATTGTGTGTTATTGTGTTAATGTGTTTAATGACTTAAACATTTACTTTCACGGGGAAGGAAACATCAACTTTCTTAACGACTTAAACATTTGTAAAAAACTTTTACTTTCACGGGAAAGGAAACTGGGTGTTACGTGATATCAGTTACTTTAATCTGATTGGTCAAAAAGACTTTTAGAAGGCAGGGGTAGTTGTAAACACCTTAATGACCTTTCCATATGTTGACTTGAGCCGTCAAAATTAGGTTGACGTTTTGTATATCCCGGAGGAAATAAAAACATTTACTCTCGTGGGAAAGGAGACACCAAACTTCCTTAATGACTTAAACTTGTGAAAACTATTAAGAGACACCTAGCCTCAACACCCACCTTTGACCTATCAGCAATCAAACAAGATTTGACATTTTGTATATCCCGGAGAAAAGAACTAAAAAACATTTACTCTCGTGGGAAAGGAGACACCAAACTTCCTTAATGACTTAAACATGTGAAAACTATTAAGAGACAGCTACCCTTAACACACCCCCCTTTGACTTATCAGCAATCAATCAAAATTTGACATTTTGTATATCTGGAGGAAAAAACTAAAAAACATTTACTCTCGTGGGAAAGGAGACACCAAACTTCCTTAATGACTTAAACATTTGTAAACTTTTACTTTCACGAGAAAGGAAACTGGGTGTTACGTGATATCAGTTACTTTAATCTGATTGGTCAAAAAGACTTTTAGAAGGCATTAAACACCTTAATGACCCTTCCATATGGCACCTTTGACCTTGAGAGGTCAATATAATTATGATCTTATGGTGACCTTTGACCTATAAGCAATCAATCAGCAATCAATCAAAATTTTGACATTTTGACACTTTACACCATCCATAACTCTCTCTGGTCTGCGTGCACACTGTAACATCGGTTTTGATCCCGGGCACCCTTGCATATTTACACAACCGGAAACAGTAGGTGGCAGTAGAGACGTAATTGGTTTGTTTTCCGTCTGAAAAAACTAAGAAAGAAGAGGAAATGCCCACTCGGGTCATGAACTGTGAGACACCTGTTAATGCTCCGTGTGGAGGTTTTTATTTTTGTGACAAAAACAACGACGCTCTAAACAACATGCCTACTAACACATCTATCGCGCGGCTCAGAGGGTGAAATGAGCGCACGCTGCACGGATACGGCACAAGGCACTGAGGAATGACTTTATAACTCTAATCTGTAAGCTGAGTAATCAGGTGTTGTCTACATGCTCTTCTGATGTCCACTCAAATTGAAATAAAGTGCTCATTAAACATTTCTTTCTTTAGTCATAGCACATGAGCATTATTTTAATATTTTACTTTTTTATCATGAAAAAGTGTTTATATACACTGTGAATTAATCACAGATGTAAACAATGAATAAATAAATGCAAGAAATGCTCCAAATAAATATAATGACTGCTATAATAAAGTTCAACGAATAGCATAGATTCATATAATAAATAATAAATATATAATCATGCATTTTCTGTTCTCCTCAGGATCATCTGGGTTCAAGAGAGGGTGTGTTATGGCAGCATGTCCTTGTGCCCAGGAGAGACAGGAGAATTTGGTAGCCATTCCCGATCAAGAAGACAACATTCATACAAGAGAGATACTTGAGAGATACTTGAGTGTTAATCTTTTTTCCTTACCTTGCTACACTCTAAAAAATGCTGCGTTGTTTCTGTAAATACATTGTTGGGTTGTTTATGCTGGGTCAAAATTCTGGGTTATTTCGGGTACTTTAAACACATTGTTGGGTTGGGTAATGCTGGGTCAAATGAGATGTAGTGGGTAATTTACAAATGAACACCTGATTGGGTTATTTTGACCCAACAACTGGTTTATTCTCTGGTTTCTCCAAATGGCAGCCTGCAAAATGTTTTAAATATTACTGCACTCTAAAAAATGCTGGGTTATTTTTACTACCCAAACGCTGGGTTGCCACTGTTGAGTCATTTTCTGGGTTATTTACAGTGAATTGGGTACTTTTGGTTTAACCCAGCTTGCTGGGTTGGAGTTGGGTTAGCAAGTGAGAGCTAACATCACAGACAAGACCGCCCCTACCCCCGAATTTCACCGGTGTATTCAGTGGCTGCATCAACTTTGAGTCTTTTTTTTTTTTGGACCACTGATGAGGGTGCTTCCTCCTCGGTCATTTAAGAGAAAATGTAAACGTTAAGTATACGGTCTGTATGCACACTTTCACTCACTTATGACTGAATTTGTTCATTTACATTTACATTTACATTTAGGCATTTGGCAGACGCTCTTATCCAGAGCGACTTACAAAAAGTGCTTTAAAGTTTACATTACTGGATAGATACTTACACTGGGTTAACTAGGTCAATAACTAAGTGCGATTAGTCTAACACAACTGGGAAGAGGGTTTTTTTTTTTGGGGGGGGGGGGGGGGTTAGTCCTGTAAGTACCGGAGAAATAGATAAGTTTTGAGTCGCCGTTTAAAGATAGTCAAAGTCTCCGCTGTACGAACATCTAGAGGAAGTTTGTTCCACCACCTAGGTGCCAGAACAGAAAAGACTTTGGATGAGTGCCGCCCTCGATCCCTGAGAGATGGTGGGACGAGGCGAGCAGTGCTGGAGGACCGGAGGGAACGCGGCGCAGTGCGTGGTGTGATTAGAGCAGAGAGGTAAGTGGGTGCTGGGCCATTTTTAGCTTTGTAGGCAAGCATCAGTGTTTTGAATTTGATGCGGGCAGCTACAGGAAGCCAGTGCAAGGAGGGGAGGAGTGGGGTGGTGTGGGAGAAATTGGGAAGGTTGAAAACGAGACGTGCTGCTGCATTCTGGATCAGTTGCAGAGGACGAGTTGTGGACAGAGGCAGGCCAGCCAGGAGTGAGTTGCAGTAGTCCAGTCTTGAAATAACAAGGGACTGAACAAGCACCTGAGTAGCCTGTGAAGAAAGAAATGGGCGGATTCTTCTGATATTGTAAAGAAGAAATCTACAAGAGCGAGTAAGGTTAGCGATGTGAGGGGAAAATGACAGATGATTGTCCATGATTACCCCAAGATTTCGGGCAGTGGCTGAAGGAGTGATTTGATTGTTGTCCAGGGATATCACAAGATCTTGACCTGGGGATGCGTCACCAGGAATGAACAACAGTTCGGTTTTACTCAGATTGAGTTTCAGCTGATGTGCTGCCATCCAGGATGAGATGTCTGCCAGACATGCTGAGATCCGCGTGGAAACCCGAGTGTCAGAGGGAGGAAAGAAGAAAACAAGTTGAGTGTCATCTGCATAACAATGGTATGAAAATCCATGCGATAATATGACCTTACCAAGAGACCGGGTATAGAGGGAGAACAGAAGAGGACCAAGTACTGAGCCCTGCAGAACACCAGTAGAGAGTCTACATGGGGCAGATGTAGATCCCCTCCATGTCACCTCATATGACCTATCTTCTAGGTAAGAAGCAAACCATTGCCACGCTGTTCCACAAATACCAAGGCTTGTGAGAATAGATAATAGGATCTTGTGGTTCACTGTGTCACATGCAGCTGACAGGTCCAGGAGGATCAGGACAGATGACAGTTTACTGTCACTGTATGTAATATTTATTACTGTTACCGTGTTAACGTTACACTCAAACTTTCAGCCTGGTCTGTGCTATAGCTAGTTTACTGTCATGCACACTCGTAACACGACCGGCACTAGGACCCGGAAGTAATACGGTCGTGTTTCAGGAAGCATAAAAGGAAACAAGAGACAATGACCATTGTTAATGACCATTGTTTAAAGCGCTATAGAAATAAAATTGAATAAAAAAAAAAACAAGATGGCGCTTCACATTGCTCAGTCATTGAGTTTTGCCCATGCTATCGCCGACGCTTCGCTCGTCTAAACGTGAGTACTCACTTTCTTGGGTTTCGCTTTCGATTGGGTGTGTGTATTTAGAACACGCTACAGGGCTAACTGCTAGTCTTCTGGTTCATCTCCGGTTAGTTCGTGACATTTACCTGACAATGGCTGCTAGCTAGCCAAACCAAAGAACCCCATCTGTGTATGAAAGAAACCGAGCTTTTTAGCTTTCTTTGTAGAATGCTTGCAGGGTGTATAAAGATGGTGAAGTGATGAATGAAAGCTAAACTGTTAACTGTAGTGCCAGCACGACGCTAGCATTTAGCTAGGTTGCTAGCATTAGCAACCACATTAACATTAGAACTTTATTAATCTTAGTGCTTGAGACAATAAAATGCTGGGGTGTTACAAAACATTAATCTTCTTACAAATATGCATACTAGCCAACCATCTCAATTTTTCCATAAACTTTCTTTCTTTCTTTCTAAGGTTGGAACCGACACCGTGGAATATCTCCAGGTGTCAAGGCCATACACCTACATCCTGATGTTGGGAGATAATGATCAGCACTGCTCTCAGGCATTAGTGCTTCTGAGTAATAGTATCGTAATGATGTCGCTGTTGAACTTGTTTTGTATTATCTGATCTTGTGCTTTTGAAAAATTTTTTCTATGATTTGTACATTTAATTGGGTGTTGTTTATTGCATATATGTATGGTTTACAAAACTTGGAGTTTTTTTTTTGTTGTAATAGACAAGTATATCAAAGTAATGTAACTGTTTAAACTGTTTTATCCATAGACATGTAAAACATAAAAATAATAATAACCTATTTGTGAGGTAGAATTAACCCAACATTCCAGTTAATAGAATGGGTAGAGTAGAATAGTTCTGGGTAGAACATTTGACCAATTTACACACGTGGACAAAATTGTTGGTACCCTTCGGTCAATGAAAGAAAAACTCACAATGGTCACAGAAATAATTTTAATCTGACAAAAGTAATAATTTAAAAAAATTCTATGAATGTTAACGAATGAAAGTCAGACATTGCTTTTCAACCATGCTTCAACAGAATTATTAAAAAAATAAACTCATGGAACAGGCCTAGACAAAAATTAGAAAATACTGAAAATAATGTGACCAAAGGGACATGTTAATTCAAGGTGTGTCCACTCATTAGCATCACAGGTGTCTACAATCTTGTAATCAGTCAGTGGGCCTATATATAGGGCTCCAGGTAGTCACTGTGTGGTTTGGTGACATGGTATGTACCACACTCAACATGGACCAGAGGAAGCGAAGGAAAGAGTCGTCTCAGGAGATTCGAAAGAAAATTATAGACAAGCATGTTAAAGATAAAGGCTATAAGACCATTTCCAAGTAGCTAGATGTTCCTGTGACTACAGTTGCACATATTATTCAGAAATTTAAGATCCATGGGACTGTAGCCAACCTCCCTGGACGTGGCTGCAGGAGGAAAACTGATGACAAATCAAAGAGACGGATAATCCAAATGGTAACAAAAGAGCCCAGAAAGACTTCTAAAGAGATCCAAGGTGAACTTCATGCTCAAGGAACATCAGTGTCAGATCGCACCATCCGTCGTTGTTTGAGCCAAAGTGGACTACATGGGAGACGACCAAGGAGGACACCATTGTTGAAAACAAATCATAAAAAAGCCAGACTGGAATATGCCAAACTACATGTTGACAAGCCACAAAGCTTCTGGGAGAATGTCCTATGGACAGATGAGACAAAAATTGAACTTTTTGCCAAGGCAAATTTAGCTAATTATACTTGAAGCATATCAAGAAAAGAACACTGTCCCTACTGTGAGACATGGAGGAGGCTCTGTTAGGTTCTGGGGCTGCTTTGTTGCATCTGGCACAGGGTGTCTTGAATCTGTGCAGGGTACAATGAAATCTCAAGACTATCAAGGGATTCTAGAGAGAAATGTGCTGGCCAGTGTCAGAAAGCTGGGTCTCAGTCGCAGGTCATGGGTCTTGCAACAGGACAATGACCCAAAACACAGCTAAAAACACCCAAGAATGGCTAAGAGGAAAACATTGGACTATTCTAAAGTGGCCTTCTATCTTTGGAAGGAGCTGAAACATGCTGTCTGGAAAAGGCACCCTTCAAACCGGAAACAACTGGAGCAGCTTGCTCATGAGGAGTGGGCCAAAATACCTGCAGAGAGGTGCAGAAGTCTCATTGACAGTTACAGGAATCGTTTGATTGCAGTGATTGCCTCAAAAGGTTGTGCAACAAACTATTAAGTTAGGGGTACCATCATTTATGTCCAGGCCTGTTTCATGAACTTCAATGAGTTCATTTTTTTTTATAATTCAGTTGAAGCATGGTTGAAAAGCAATGTCTGCCTTTCATTGGTTAACATTCATAGAATTCTTATTTATTAATAATTTTGTCAAATTAAAGTTATTTCTGTGATCATTGTGAGTTTTTCTTTCATTGACCGAAGGGTACCAACAATTTTGTCCACGTGTGTATGTGGTAGAATTAACCCAGCATTATAGTTAAATATGACCTAGGACTTGGATTGAATATTTTCACTAGCTAACCTCCACCTTTTTAGTCGCAGTTTGATGTGGGTGTAAGGGTAGGTCATGTTTTTATATAGTCGGCTATACTGTATTTTATGAGAACAATGTGTTTGTAGCACACACAAATAAAATAAAAAAATAAATGTACTAAATGTATTCTTAAATGTGATTTTCAGTAAATTACGAAGAAGAAGCTATTGGAATATGTTTAATGACAGTCTTAATATTTCTTCTGTTTGTGTCTGTTACAAAACAAAAAACAAAAAACAAAACTGTGTGTTATTTTGACCCAGCAGTTGGTTTATTCTTTGGAGAACTTTCTGTATTCTTCAACTCTGACTGAATCAATCTCAGACAACTCAGTATTTTATGTTAACTTAATGTGAATTTTTAATTACTTTTTTCATAATTTGTGGTAGAAGCAAGCATATTTTATTGTTCAAATTAAATGCTTTGATATGGGGGTGTGGTTAATGTTTTTTTCTTACTCTGTTGTTTATTATTTAAAAAATGAGAATGCATCATCGTTAAGTCGTCGTTTAAAACAAGCTTTTTCTTCATTTTTATGAAATATTTAAGTTGTAAATTTGTCACTTAAATATTCCTAGGGTTTGTTGAGAATTTGAAAAGGGGGGAATGTTTCATATTAAATCCAGATGGAGCACTGTATCCTGTTATCCCTCACACGTTAAATAGTGAGGTAAATTAGTCAGAAATGCATGTTCACATTATGTATTTAAAAAAGCATCTTTTATTAAATCCATACCTAGTTGTATGTCCTTAACAAAAATGGTTGACATAAATGTTAGTTATATTTCAACACTAAGTGATGGTGTGTAATCCACAGGTGGACCAACATGATGGGAATGATATCTTCAAAATATGGAGATGATTGGAGCATTGAGCAATGTTTTGTGCCTTGGCAATGAGACAAGAGGGACTTGACAGACCTTTACCATTGTTGGAATCAATGCTATTGATACAGACTTTTGGACGAGACTGTTGATGTTTTAGAGGTGTTTTTGTCTTTGCACCCTAAAAAACACTGGGTTAAAAACAACCCAGTTTGGGTTGTTTTTAACCCAGCTGCTGGGTAAATATTGGACCAACTACATGCAGGGTTAATTTAACCCAGCAATATGGGTTATTTGTTTAACCCAGCAAGATGGGTAAAATATTCAATCCAAATGCTAGGTCATATTTAACTATAATGCTGGGCTAATTCTACCACATATATTGGTCAAATGTTCTACCCAGAACTATTCTACTCTACCTATTCTATTAACTGGATTATACCTCACGAATAGGTTATTATTATTTTTATGTTTTACATGTCTATGGGTAAAACAGTTTAAACAGTTAAATAACTTTGATATACTGGTCTATTACAAAAAAAAAAAATCTCCAAGTTTTGCAAACCATACATATATGCAATAAACACACAAGTATGCGATAATAAATAAAAAATATTTATTTTTCGAAAATACAAGATAAAATAATACAAAACGAGTTCAACAATGACATCATTATGATACTATTACTGAGAAGCACTAATGCCTGAGAGCAGTGCTGGTCATTATCTCCCAACATGAAGATGTAGGAGTACGGCCTTGACACTTCAGCCTGCTGGAGATATTCCACGGTGTTCGTTCCAACCTTAGAAAGAAAGAAATTAAAGAAAGTAAAAGTTTATGAAAAAATTGAGAGGGCTGACTAGTATGCATATTTGTAAGAAGATTAGTGTTTTAAACACCCCAACTTTTTATTGTCTCAAACACTGAGATTAATAATTCCGTTATCACCCAGATGAGGATGGGTTCCCTGTTGAGTCTGGTTCCTCTCAAGGTTTCTTCCTATTACCATCTCAGGGAGTTTTTCCTTGCCACTGTCGCCCTCGGCTTGCTTATCAGGGACAATCTTATCATTTTGATTCATACACATTGCATACAAACTTACTTCTTTTATTGTGTAAAGATGCTCTACGACAATGTCAGTTGTTAAAAGCGCTATATAAATAAAATTGACTTGACTTGACTTAATAAAGTTCTAATGTTAATGTGCTTGCTAATGCTAGCAACCTCGCTCAATGCTAGCATCATGCTGGCACTACAGTTAACAGTTTAGCTTTCATTCATCACTTCACCATCTTCATACACCCTGCAAGCATTCTACAAAGAAAGCTAAAAAGCTCAGACATTTTTGCAGTTTCTTTCATAGACAGGTGGGGTTCTTTTGTTTGGCTAGCTAGTAGCCATTGTAAAGTAAAGTCACATATACATTAAAGCACAGCGAAATTCCTTCGTCGCATATCCCAGCGTAACTGGGGTCAGAGCGCAGGGTCAGCCATGGTACAGTGCCCCTGGAGCAGTTAGGGTTAAGGGCCTTGCTCAAGGGCCCAACAATGGCATCCTGGCTGAGCAATTGAACCGCCGATCTTCCGATCAGTAACTCAGTGTCTTAGCCCTCTGAGCCACCACTGCCTTAAATTTATCCCCTTTACCATTGTCAGGTAAACTAGCATGCTATAGCACAGACCAGGCTGAAAGTTTGAGTGTAACACGGTAACAGTAATAAATGTTACATACAGTGAACAAATTCAGTCATAGGTGAGTGAAAGTGTGTATACAGACCTTGAATTTAATGTTTTTTTTTCAGCGACTCCAAAAAAAACAAACACAACACAGCCACTGAATACACCGGTGAACTTCGGGGGAGGGGCGTTCTTGTCTGTGATATTAGCTGTCACTAGTTAACCCAACTCACTGTAAATAACCCAGAAAAATGACCCAACAGAGGCAACCCAGCATTTGGGTAGTAAAGCATTTTTTAGTGTGCAGGCTTCTAAACCAGTTGTTGGGTCAAAATAACCCAACCAGGTGTTCATTTGTAAATGACCCACTACATCTCATTTGACCCATCATTACCCAACCCAACAATGTGTTTAAAGTTCCCGAAATAACCCAGAATTTTGAACCAGCATGAACAACCCAACAATGTGTTCACAAAATCAACCCAGCATTTTTTAGAGTGTGATGTTAAATACACAAAGCAGTGTCTTCCTACCTGCAAGTTTTTCCAGCATACTGTAGATCATATTGATGGACACGAGTCCTCAACTGCTTTTAAATTTTTGAGGATAACAGTTTTTTCCCCACACATTTAATCAATAATATTTGAAAAGGAAATTAAATAGGAATAGTTAAATAACTAATAGTTAAAATATTAAGATGGGGAATGCTTGATGTCATGTGGGCATTATAAGATTTGTATTGAAAACTTCTATATAAAACATGTTTAAATATTGTATTAAATGCAAAAAAAAATGCAGATTTACAGGGGCCTCATGTTTTAATTGTTTTACAGAGTATATTTATTTTATATTTAACATATGGTCACATTGGGATTATTAGGTTTTGTCTGACATTTTTGCCAACATTGAGTTATTTACATTTTCTTATTCCGTGAAAATCTATTTAAATTATGTGAAGTTGTGTACATTTTGGGTCTTTTTTTGAAAATAAAATAAAAAATCAAATGGAATGGTTGTGTCAAATAAAATAAAACAGTACTTTAACATTTAACCCAGCAAGAGTGTCATTTTAACCCACTGGTTGGGCCAGATGAACAACCCAGCACTTGTGTCAATACAACCCAGCGCGTGTTCTGTCCAATGGTGACCCAGCAGCTGGGTTATGGTTGGGTTGTTTTTTAACCCAGCAGTTTTTAGAGTGTATATGTAGGTTTTCAAACTTTGCTAAGGTGCTGAAACTTTTTAATTTAAAACCGCACCATGCATCAATGTTTAGTGTTTAACATGTTTTGTGTGCCGTGTGTGTCAGAGATAACCCCTAGAGGGCGCCAAAGCGCCCAAGGACCTTTTCGTTTGTAGTTTTCGTAAGTTTCGTTTTGTCACTTCATTTCCCAGTTTGCATCTCGGTCAGGTGACGTGGGCGCTCACCTGAACCGAGTTGGCTATTAGTTTCATTATAAATAACTTGTGTTTGTTCTGTTCCGTTGTCTTGCATCTGTTGATTAATACCCGTAAATGTCTGTGAGTTTAGTTTGTGGCTCCCGTTAGCTCTATACGTGTTTTAGTTTCGTTTTACTTATAAAGTATATTTGTTTTGTTTGATTTCCCTGTTTGTCTTTAATAAATACATCGTTTCCTTTAAAAACCTGGACCTCTGCATTTATGCCTCGCACCCCAATTCATGACAGAATGCAAGACCTTAACAGAGGCATAGCAGAGGAGCCCTTCCCCCGGGAGATTCTTTTGGGGGGGGCAACGATGTATGCGTTGTGGGGAGCCGGCGCGGAAGGCAGCCGGATAACCAAGCGGTGTAGCGGCAAAAGGAGAAGGAGATCGGGCAGGAAGACGCAGGTCAAGGAGGAGCTGCGGAGAGAGCAGCCAAACTGGGAAGGCTGCAGGCTGGCGATACGGCACACTCCGTTCGAAAATGGAGCAGCTCGGGGCGATGTGAGTCCCCGCACCCACTGGAGGGTAAAGACCAGGAGGTCTATGTTTGGCGGGGACCCGGGTGCAGAGGCGCCCCGCACCGAGCGACTGGGAAGAACGGAGTGTGAGTGGGACGTGCAGCAGGGAGCAGCCTCCCAGCATGACTAGAGCAGCTTTGGGCGGTGCGCTAGAAGGAATGAAGGGCGCATTCGTGACCTGCAGGAGCAGGTGGCCACGCTCCAGGTGCTGCTAACGCAGCTAAACCTCAGAGAAGGCCCAGACCTGCCCGCTCCTCTGACGGGTGACAGCGAGCTTCCACCGCTGCACGGCGCCTTCGAGGAAGACAGCAAGCTTCCGTGGCAGCCTTCATGCGCCGCTGAGGATAGTGAGATTCCTCTTCCTCCGCCGCCGCCTTCATACGCCGCCGAGGATAGCGAGCTTCCTCTTCCTCCGCCGCTGCCTTCATGCGCCGCCGAGGACAGCGAGCCTCCTCTTCCTCCGCCGCCGCCTTCATGCACCGTTGAAGACAGCGAGCTTCCTCTTCCTCCGCCGCCTTCATGCGCTGCAGAGGATAGCGAGCTTCCTCTTCCTCCGCCGCCGCCGTCATGCGCCGCCGAGGACAGCGAGCTTCCCCTTCCTCCGCTGCCATCATGCGCCGTTGAGGACAGCGAGCTTCCTCTTCCTCCACCTTCATGCGCCGCCGAGGATAGTGAGCTTCCTCTTCCTCCGCCGCCGCCCTCATGCGCCGCCGAGGACAGCGAGCCTCCTCTTCCTCTGCCGCCGCCTTCATGCACCGCCGAGGATAGCGAGCCTCCTCTTCCTCCGCCGCCTTCATGTGCCGTCGAGGACAGCGAGCCTCGTCTTCCTCCGCCGTCATGCGCCGTCGAGGAAAGCGAGCCTCCTCTTCCTCCGCCGCCGCCGTCATGCGCCGTCGAGGACAGCGAGCCTCGTCTTCCTCCGCCGCCGCCGTCATGCGCCGCCGAGGACAGCGAGCCTCCTCTTCCTCCGCCTTCATGCGCCGCCGAGGACAGCGAGCCTCCTCTTCCTCCGCCTTCATGCGCCGCCGAGGACAGGGAGCCTCCTCTTCCTCCGCCTTCATGCGCCGTTGAGGACAGCGAGCTTCCTCTTCCTCCGTCGCCGCCTTCATGCGCCACCGTGGACAGCGAGCTTCCCCTTCTTCCGCTGCCGTCATGCACCGTTGAGGACAGCAAGCCTGCTCTTCCTCCGCCTTCATGCGCCGCCGAGGACAGCTAGCCTCCTCTTCCTCCGCCTTCATGCGCCGCCGAGGAAAGCGAGCCTCCTCTTCCTCCGCCTTCATGCGCCGCCGAGGACAGCGAGCCTCTTCTTCCCCTGCCGCCGCCGTCATGCGCCGCCGAGGACAGCGAGCCTCCTCTTCCTCCGCCGCCGCCTTCAAGCGCCGCCGAGGACAGCGAGCCTCCTCTTCCTCCGCCGCCGCCTTCAAGCGCCGCCGAGAACAGCGAGCCTCCTCTTCCTCCGCCGCCGCCTTCATGCATCATTGAGGACAGCGAGCTTCCTCTTCCTCCGCCGCCTTCATGCGCTGAAGAGGATAGCGAGCTTCCTCTTCCTCCGCCGCCGCCGTCATGCGCCGCCGAGGACAGCGAGCTTCCCCTTCCTCCGCTGCCATCATGCGCCGTTGAGGACAGCGAGCTTCCTCTTCCTCCGCCTTCATGCGCCGCCGAGGATAGTGAGCTTCCTCTTCCTCCGCCGCCGCCCTCATGCGCCGCCGAGGACAGCGAGCCTCCTCTTCCTCCGCCGCCGCCGTCATGCGCCGTCGAGAACAGCGAGCCTCCTCTTCCTCCACTGCCATCTTCAGGCGCCGCTGAGGACAGCGAGCTTCCCCTTCCTCCGCCGCCGTCATGCGCCGTTGAGGACAGAGAGCTTCCTCTTCCTCCGCCGACAACTTCATGCGCCGTTGAGGACAGCGGGCTTCCTCTGCCTTCGCCGCCCCACACCGGAAAGGACGGCGCTCATCCTCTGCCTCCGCCGCCCTATTGCAACGGGGACATCAGGCCATCGGGCCCGCCGGACGTAAGAGCCAGCCTCTGGGTGAGAGGGGCAAACATTGTACCCTGGGCGGGATGCCCGGGACCTCCTCTGGTGCCCCGGAGTTGCGCCCTTTGAGGGGGGGTTATGTCAGAGATAACCCCTAAAGGGCGCCAAAGCGCCCAAGGACCTTTTCGTTTGTAGTTTTCTTAAGTTTCGTTTTGTCAAGTCATTTCCCAGTTTGCATCTCGGTCAGGTGACGTGGGCGCTCACCTGAACCGAGTTGGCCATTAGTTTCATTATAAATAACTTGTGTTTGTTCTGTTCCGTTGTCTTGCATCTGTTGATTAATACCCGTAAATGTCTGTGAGTTTAGTTTGTGGCTCCCGTTACCTTTATACGTGTTTTAGTTTCGTTTTACTTATAAAGTATATTTGTTTTGTTTGATTTCCCTGTTTGTCTTTAATAAATACATTGTTTCCTTTAAAAACCTGGACCTCTGCATTTATGCCTCGCACCCCAATTCATGACAGTGTGTTTATATTGTATTTTTATAAATATAAATGAAATATATATAAAAAGAAATGTATACTGTAAAATCCAAGATGAGTGTGGGAGATTTTGAATAGAGACAAAATACTGGAGAATGCAAAATGTTTTATAAAACATTATTAAATTAAAATATAATTAAAGTAAACTTTGTAACAAAAGTGGCTGTCAAAAAGGAGAAAAATATCAACATTAAAATGTAGCATATTTTTATATTTACTTGTACTTGCATAGAAAGAGGGTATGTGTTAATAAAATTAAGGCAACAGTTGGTCCATCGTCTGCATCAACATCCTATCTATCCTATCCTATCAATCTCTTGATGTTCCTTCCTCTTTATCTGTAGTCAGCGCTCCTCCATCTAAATTTAAGGTTTATGCAGGCATTATGAGGTTCCTGCTCTTGCATGTCAGGTTTTGCCTTTTTCTTCTGTTGTTAGTTGGTCTTGTGCTACTGTCAGAGGACTCGGTGTTTCCTCCAGTGCCTGTCTGCAAGAAAGTATAAAAGCAAGAAATTAGCTGAAAGTTGCAACCATAACAACTTGTACAAATTACAATTTTCCAACATTTAAAAGTTTGTCACAGCAATCACAGGTAACCTGAAATTGTGTGTGGAGCTTATGTGGCTCATCAGCATCTCAATTTGTACAAGTGTCTATGAGATGTGTTGGGGAATATACATGAAGGTTATGCATAAAATAATGAGTAAAGTACCTGTGACTCTAATAGCTACATAAGCACAACATTTGAGTTCATCACAGTCTACTCTTTTGAACAGTGAAATGATCTGGGGCCTTAAAGTAAGCAATGAGGAGCATTCAAAGTTAACTTTGTTGTGAGCTTATGGGAAAGGATCATCCTGTACATCTTATTACATGCATTTAAATGTCACCACAAGATCCACAGAGATGTTGTGATAATACGGGACGCTATTTAACATGGTTAATAACTTGAGTATTTAATATTAACTTACCGTTCACTCAAAGGCTCTCTGCTGGTCCAGGCTCCACGCTGTCTGGTTCGGATGATAAAGGTAGATGTTGTCGTGGGTCAGACGGGTTCCACCTGAATCACACTGGATGGTTTTTATCCTATTGTTTATCTTTTCCTCACTTCAGTATTGCACTGCGCGCTGTGTGCTGCTCAAGCTGAAGTTTGTTTAACTCAGCATTGCTCAGTGCTGCTGTACATGCGCACGTCTAAATACTTATAGATACTTCCGTAAATATCTGAGTTTTTATATGTAGTGTCTGATTATCTTTGGATATTTTCGTCTGGATAAATTTCGAGGAAATACTGTACTTCGGCATTTTGCAGCGACGTTTGTTTGTGTATTGAGTCAAACTGTAACTACGCTTCCTCTTTTGAGCATGAGCGCATACTCATGTCCCGCCTTGCTCGGGAATGCATGCATCGTTCCTGAGTCCACCTCTGCAATCGGTCCAGGGATTCGTTCCCGAGCTCGGAACGATTTGGAACGATTGCATGCTCACAGACAAAAATCAACTGGTCCTGGGCCCAGTGTGTTCGGAAACGGTTCCCGGACCCCAGTGAGAAAACGCCCTTGATGTGTTGTGATGTTGTCATTTGCTTTAAATATACGCTCTAAATAACAATTGTTATATTTTAAATTTACGAGAAATATCAGCAGTTCACAAACAATTTTACAAATACATGCACCTGTAAAGAAAAAAAAAACATGAGAAGCTGTTTATTTTGCAGTGGTCTCTTATTTTTTTCCACATATGGAAGTGGCCGAAATCAGAATTCCATGTGGTTTGGGCTATTCATTAGCATTAAAAATCTTTTAATTATATTCTTGTCATTTAACGATCCTTTAAAAACTGGGTCTAATGGTTTGGGTAGCCTTCCATAAACTCCTTACTTTGTTAGAATTTTAGTCCTTTCCTTACAGTAGAACCTTGGTAATGTGCATAATGTGCTCCCAACTCGTGCTCTCGTACACTCGTAAATCAAAGCAAATATCCCCATAAGAAATAATTAAAACACAGATTATCCGTTCCAAACCCAAAACATAAATACCTAAAAATAATTAAGACAAAATATAAAATCAAAGTAAAACAAATTAACCTGCACTTTACCTTTAAAAAAAGTAAAAATAAATCCAGACAGATAAGTGTTTCCATTGTGTACGTGTGTGAAGCTAAAGTAAGAGGAGAGGAGGAATGACCCCCCTCCCTCTCGTCTTACACAGAAACCCTTCCTCCTCTCTTATTTGAGGTTTAAGATCCATTTTCTTTCTCTCTGTCAGCCTGCACTGTGTGTGTGTGTGTGTGTGTATGTGTGTGTGTGCGAGCTTCATTAGACACTTCCCTCCTCCTCTCATCCACACAAGTTGTTTTGCACACTTACACACACACACACACACACACACACACACACGAAAATGCTGTTTTAATCTGGAAAATAAACAAGAAATCTCTCTAAGAACACTCCAGTGTGCGCACACATTAACGGGATCTCTGCTGTAAAGTAAAAATAAAACAATTAACCTGCACTTTACCTTTGAAATAATCACGACAGAGCAGTGTTTCCGTTAGAGAGTGTGTGTGTGTGTGACACAAAATAGAAGATGCTTTACATGCATACACGTGCGCACGGATGTTGACTATACCAGTGAGAGATGAGCACTAAGACCGAGAAGGGGAGACGATTACCCACAATTCCGCAACACAAGTGAGAGAAAAAACATTGGCTCGGTTGTGATCACATGACGCTCGAAGTCAAAACAAAAAGCGCATACGTGCTACATGATACTCGGTACTTGTAAAAAAAAAAAAGGCTTGCTCGTTTTTCAAGTCAAACTTTATTTTAAAATTTTGCTTGTCTTGCGAAAAGGTCACAAGCCGGGTTACTTGCAATCCGATGTTCCAATGTATATACTGTATACAAACACACACACAACCAAGTTAATATCTCCTCCTTAAAAACAAAAAAATTTGCCTTCTTAGTTTTCTTACAGTGCTTATATATTGACTGAATATGACTACTCGTATTTTTTTAATTGTCATAACTCAACCCGCCAAATGCACCATCTTGTAGGCTCTCCGTGCCCTCTCAATATGCTCTCCGTGCCCTCTCAATATGCTTACCACCTGCTGTGGTTGACAGTGAAATGGTTGTACAATAGGCATGCCACTTGTCACTGATAATCGATGACCCAGGCCTCACATGATGAGCAATCAAGAGGACAAGATATCTTCTAATCTGCTGTCCTCTACGTCTTCTTATCCTTTCAATTTCTGTAACACAGACTTCCCTTATTTTCTTTGCCATTTTACTAAGAGTTTCTGAACTGCCTGCAATGCTGTCATCCATCATGTCTATCTGCCGTAACCATAGACCCTGTGTAAACCTTCGAAGGCAAATAGAACATGTAATTTTTGTGTAGGTATTTATGTAAAATTACAAAGGGAATATCAACAAAGTGAATTTACGACATTCATATTCATGTTTGACAAATCCTATTAAAAAAAATAAATAAAAATACTGATTTTAGAAAGGAGCTTCATGCAACTGCACAATTATGCCTTAACGCTCACCAACATTATCACACACAGCAAGTGTTGCAAATTATTTTACATATACTTAATTTATTATATATTTCTTACCAAGAATATTGAACTTCATTATTTGTCCTTTTCTTCAATTTCATGTTCTGATTGCATATTCTGCGTTTGATTTTTTTTTAGCAGTTTAGTTTTCTGAAGCCACTTAAAATTCACATTTTAGTACAATTATTTCGCATTGAAGTTACAGAAACTATGTCTGTGAAGATTCTCAGTCATCCAGGTGAGAATCTTTTTTGGGAGTTGAGTCATTTTAACTGGACTTCTTCTTAGTTTAGTAGACACGTCTCACTAATCATCCAAGTAGCTTTTGCAGTCTAAAGTAAATTGGAAATGTCTTCATATTTAAGTCCTTCAAGGTCAAAGGATCCTAACCTATCTGAAATGCCATGTTAATTCAATTTAATTCAATTTTATTTCTATAGCACTTTTATCAATGGTCATTGTCTCAAAGCAGCTTCACAAAATGAAAAGTAAATTTATGGAAGTGTGTATGTGGGAGAAAATGTGGTTAGATAATGAGATTGTCCCTGATGGCAATAGGAAGAAACCTTGAGAGGAACCAAACTCAACAGGGAACCTATCCTCATCTGGGTGATAATGGATAAAATAAATTATATAACGTTGTGTGTGTTATGCAGCTGAAAGTTTGATATAGCAGAAGTTACTTAAATTAACACGAAGACCAGTTCAGCTCAGGGATGAGTCAGCAGGTGCAGAGGTCAGATGGGGTCTGGATCACTGGGAGCTCAGGAGCAGTATGTGTAGTTCCAAACCAACATGAAGCAGAATCCAGCTGGAGCTGATCCTTCTCTGGATGCCTCTCACCATTGTGTAAATTGGCGATCCTGTAAACAAAGCGGACAGTTTTACAGCTTCACCCCGAGTTGGGGGGGGAACCCCCAAGTCATACTTTGAACATCTCAGTGACGCCAGGACACATGCGTTCTCCAAATGGCTTTCAAAGAACAAAGAGGAATACAGCAGAGACACTATTTAAGCAATCTTTAATGGTGCCAGTAGGATAAAAATTGCTAGAAACATATATTCAGTAGTAAAAGTGTAATCGGCTTGGCCCCACGTGACAGCCGTAAACCCGGCCTAATGTATGCACAAAAGGGGGAACCAAGTGAGGCGTGGCTAAGCCCCGCAACCACATCCGATTGGACCAATCAACTAGGTGTATAAACAAGCTTCAGTTAGTACAGAATGCAGCAGCGAGAGCCCTCACTAAAACCAGAAGATACGAGCACATGTCCCCTATCTTATTGTGGGAGATTTTTCTCCTACACTAGTTACTGTTGCCATAATTACAAATATTAAACAAACACTGTAACTTTAGTAAAAAAGGACCAAAGAACAACTCACGACTCTATGCAGATCTGGATGAAGTAAGACAGGATTTATTGCAGCAATGAAACCCAAGTGAGCCGCGCTTGAATGCTTAGGTCATAAATCTAAGCATGATCAAGAGCAGACTGAATTCTACAGAAATATTCATGCCTTTTTATACAGTTTTATCAAGAGGAGGTGCCCATCCTTATCACCCCCACCTTCGTAAGTTCTCCTCATTCCTGGAAGATGTTCAACCCAATTCCTGGAAGATGTTCCCATTACAATCCAACTTTTTCTTATAAATTCTCTTATTCTAATTATAGTTTTTATATCTTATTTTATTATGTCATATACCTCGTCATCTGACTCCCTACATCATCTATATCAAGTTATTAGATTTTTCCAGTTATAATTAATTTTTCTTGCAAATTAATTTCCATTATCTTTACACTTCTTGTGTTTAGTTTATAAAAAATAACAAGGCAGTACTTATTTTTTGTGTCTACTCAGTATTCCTAAAACTGATTGTGTGTCTTTTGGTTATTTGTCTATATTCTTACTTAGACATGTGTGCGCGACTGCAGGTGCACATGCAGCATGTGTAACCAACACCTGTTTCAATTCTTCATTAAGTTTGCTCGTCTGGGCATGAGATAAGTCCGGCACTTGGCGCCTTATCTCATGCTTGTGTCTCTATCTTGTCTATTCCTCATACACATGACAGCTAAAAAAGAAATGTACAGTTTATGTCTGGGTCACTCTAGGCTTTTCCCATGTACTTTGGGTTCCCATGGTACACTGAGTATAACTACCCATCTCCTTACTGTTTATGTTTCACGACCTGTCTTATAGTCGTCTTCTTTTCTTGCCTCACCTCTGAGTGAACCCATTATGTTTTCTTCTGCCACTAACTTTTTATGATAGGTCCTTTTTACTTCTGCTTACTTCTGCACACTGATCTTCTCTCTGCTTACTTTTATCTTCTGTCAGTTAAGATTAATATTGTTTGCACTAAGATTAATATTATGTTGATTAATATTATCATATTGTTACATTGCTGCATACACAAGTATATTTTACAAAAATATATATTTTTTTGACATTTTGACATTTAAAGCACTAAATGGTCTCACGCCACAGTACTTGAGTGAACTGCTAGTGTCTTATGATCCGCCAAGCCTACTTCGATCAAAGAATGCAGGCTGCCTGTCAGTACCACGTATTATTAAAACTACAGCAGGGGGCAGATCTTTTTCTTACAAAGCCCCAAAGTTATGGAATAGTCTTCCTATTAATGTTCGGGACTCAGACACAGTCTCAGTGTTTAAGTCTAGGCTAAAAACCTATTTATTTAGCCAAGCATTTTTGTAAATAGATTAACCTTAGGTAAAGGAGCAGATCTGGGGGACTCATGGACGTAGAGTATTCTGGTGAATTGGTATGTTTAGATGCTGTCTTCCCCACTCTCATTGATCATTCAGGTTTGTTGACGGTGAGGTGATTGGTTGCTTTACATCACAGGTAGCCCTCATGTCTGTGTTTCCTTCTGGCTCTCCCTTTTAGTTATGCTGTTATAGTTAGTCCTGCCGGAGTCCCTGCTTGCACTTTGCACTAAATATACATTCACCTTATACATGTTGACTGTGACCATACCTAACTGCCATCTCTCCTTATTTTCTGTTCTCTCCTCTTCTGCTCTCTCCTCTCTCTCTCTCCCCCTCTCTCCGTTCCCTCTCTCTGTCGAGCTATACATGTCACTCCTGAGTTGCCAGTGATCCAGACCCCTCTGCCCTCTGGACCCGTCTAACCTGTCCAGGAGTCCTGCTTCTGGTTGGAGATCTCGTCGCATGGATGCCCCGTGTGGTCTGCCTGGATTCATGTGGTGGCTGGGGATGGTTTCCATGAAGACTGTCCTGTCATCGATTGATGCTCTGGGGACCTGTGACTTCAGTTGTTCGATAACTCAGGACTGGAATCTCCTACAGTCTACCTGAGCCTCCAGGAACAAACTGGACTCCTTTTAATTTAAATTTTAAACACATCTCCTGTTATACTGAACTTCCAGTACACATTATTATGCTGATCAATCCCTGCTATCCGTTATCACCCAGATGAGTCTGGTTCCTCTCAAGGTTTCTTCCTATTACCTATTACCATCTCAGGGAGTTTTTCCTTGCCACCGTCGCCCTCGGCTTGCTCATCAGGGAAAATCTTATCATTTTGATTCATACACATTGCATACAAACTTACTTCTTTTATTGTGTAAAGCTTTGCGACAATGTCAATTGTTAAAAGCGCTGTATAAATAAAATTGACTTGACTTGACCAATCATCCGTGGGACGGACTGACACACAGGGACAAAACTCAGTGTCCGGACTCGTCCACCTTCTTTCACACCATTCTTTCGCACGTTCTTACGTCCGTTTGTTCGTCATCATGACCATCTGAAGAAAGCAAGCTTGCCGCTCGGGCTTCCGCCCTTGCGGCTACGCCGACTTCGCTGACGTCATCCGCTCTTCGAGAACTCTCAATTAGACTTCGTGCCAGAACTGCAACGAAGAAACCCACTGAAGAAGTTCCAGAGCGCGCCATCGGTAACGAGGCAACCAAGCCTCACCGAAGGGCTTTCCCGAAAGACGTCATTTCAACCACAGCACCAACCAATCAGCAACGCTGTGATTCCCTTCACCGGAGGCAAACCATGAGAACGAAACGTAACGCAAGTATACACACAAAGCTGCATACCTTGCTGAAAATGGTGCTCGTTTCATAACTAAAACCGTAAGATTAAACCCAAGGCTCTGCTCTTGTGACTTGCTTCCATCTAGTAAACCGTACTAGATGAACTTCCTTAAATTTCACGCTGCAACTGTTGGTATGTTTGTGTGTGTGTGTGTGTGTGTGTGTGTGTGTGTGTGTGTGTGTGTGCGTGCATGTGTTCAAGTAGCATAGCTTCATGTATCGTAGATTAGTTCAAATAAATTCTTGTTTCTTTATAAAGAACTGTTGTCTTGGTCATGTATTTTAAAGTTTAAACATTTGCCCAGATCTTATGTTACCTTGCTCATAATTAGGTAAATACCAGATTTTGTATTATCGTCGTCGGCCACGGGATAAACAGAAGTGGTAAGATACACTAAAACATACTAAACGCTGGACGGATAGGTGATAAAGTGTACGCTATAAATTTTAATTAAGTTTAACAAAATTAACTTGAATCCTTAAAGATTCGATTCACCTCTGAACCAGAGCTGAAAACCCTACATAAATGGTGGATAATGCGTTGAGCATTGTCTCCCCATTTAAAATACTACATAAGCTTGAAGTTAATATCGTTTATGACAGAATACAATTTCCGCCAAAAGGGAAGTAAATCTCGAACAACTGTCAACACTCTCGAGGCTAACAACCCCAACACATTATCTAGCACGGCCGACGATGCGGAAGATGAAATATCGCTACAGACGGTGTGGAAAGAAATTAAAGCCAGCAAAGAGGAAATTAGTAAACAAATTGACAAAGTGACTAATGACATACAAAATAAGTTGGCTCGCATTGAAACTTCTATATCAACATTATCCGAGCAGATGGTCGAGGTTGAAACCAGAGTAAGCACAACAGAAGATGACCTAAGAGACACTCGTTCAACAATCAGTCGCTTGGAGAAAGACGTTTCTCATTTAAATGACAAAGTCCAAGACCTGGAGAACAGAAGTAGAAGATCTAACATCCGTATCATTAACCTACCTGAAAAATCTGAAGGAGGCGATATGGTTTCTAGAGCGCATCATACCTGAAACATTCTGCGCAGAAAACTTCCCTTCTCCTCCTATAATCGAGAGAGCACACAGAACGGGGAACATTTTGCCGAACACAGCGACACTGAGGGTAATTATGGTGAAACTCCTCAACTTTAGAGAGAGACAAAAAATCCTTCAACTCGCGAGGGAGCGAAAAGAAATCTACTTCAACAATCGACACATCCATTTCTTCCCAGACTTTAGCGCGGAACTCCAAAATGCATGAAAGGCCTACACGGAGGTTAAACGGGCTCTGAGAGATCGGAACATCGAATACTCATTCATGTATCCCTCCAAACGCCGGATTACACACAAGGGTAAAGTCAAGATCTTCTCTACACCATCTGAGGTTAAAGATTTTATTGACTCTTTTGGTAAGGATACCGAGGCATCTCCTCCTGAATGAAAACCTGGTTACTTGAACCTCATTTAAATAATGACACTTTATTTGTCACCTTAGCTATTCTTTAATACTGTGTACCTAAATGTGTACACTGTTGTGTGACTTATTTGCTCTTACTCACTTTTGAAGGCAAAATTTTTGAGATGATTTATAGATTGATAGACAGTATGGCTCGTTAGTGATAGCTACAAGTTCAGTAGCATAGAGGTAGTTGTAAGGTATTTTTTTCTTTTTATTATCCCTTCTTTAATTTTTATTTGTCCTTTTTTTCTTTTCTTTTCTTTCCTAGGTTTTTTATTTTTATTTTTTCTCTCTCTCCTCCTCCTCTCTCTTTTGCTCTCCCTCTCGTATTAGTGGATTTCAGGTCTTCTATATCATCTCTATATCTTCTATATCTCTCATGTCTCAGAGCCCAAATTAAATGACTAACTCTTTAAATTGTGTATCATGGAATGTCAGGGGTATAAATAATCCAATCAAAAGGGGGAAAATATTATCATACTTGAAAAGGATTAACACTGATATAGCATTTATACAGGAAACACATCTCACTGATCAAGAACATAAAAGACTCAGGAGAGAGTGGGTGGGTCAGGTATTTTGCTCATCATTTTCATCCAGCCGGAGGGGCGTAGATTTATTATTACAGAAAAAATACAATTTAACTAATTAATAAATATTCTGACCACTCGGGAAGATATATAATTGTTGAATGTGAGATAAATGGGGAACATATAACTTTAGTAAATCTTTATGGACCAAATCATGATGACCCTACCTTCTACAGCAAATTGATATTACGATTAGCAACTATTAAGGGCAACTATTGACTTTAATTTTATTTCTAGATCCTACAAAAGACAGATCCTCAAAAAAAAATTCCAAGTTTAAAGCATCTACCATCTTGAATCAAGGAATGACTGATTTAGGGCTGCATGACATATGGCGTACCCTCCACCAAGATCAAATTGATTATTCATTCTAATCAATTGTACATAAAGCTTACTCAAGAATATATTTTTTTTCTTAGTGTCACAGTCAATAGAACATCAAATGAAAGATTGTACTTACCTTTCTGCTTCCATCTCAGATCATAATCCTGCTACGCTTATATGGGAACCAACAACGATTATACCTCAATCTAAAAACTGGAGATTTAGATCTTACATGCTTAAGGATCCAAATTTTATTCAGCTTATGACCACTCAAATATTTATTTTTTAGAAACGAATGCTAATTCAGGCTCTCACTCCATTATATGGGAAGCACTTATGAGAGGACATACTGTATCCTGTCATATGGGGCGTATAAAATTAAAGAAAAGAGAGCAAGACTAACGGAATTAGAAAAAGAAATAAGAATATTGGAACTATAGCATTCAATGTCTAATAATTCTCAAGAACTCGCTCAAAAACGTGTGCACTCAAAAAGATCGAAGCTAATATGGCCAGAACAAAATACCACTATTATGAATTTGGAGACAAAACTAGCTTGGCAAATTAAGAAAGACGAATCAGAACGATATATACATTCGATTCAATTAAATGACGGAAATTATATTAAAGACCCGAGAGAGATTCTATAAGAATTACTATGAAGAATTATATAAGACAGATCATAATTGTAGAAATATTGAGGCAAAAATATTTCTAAACAAATTACAATTACCTAAGATCGATGATGAGGACAATGAATTATTAAATTCTGACATTACTGAGAAAGAGGTACATAAAGCCATTAATGACCTGGAAAATAACAAGGCCCCTGGTCCAGATGGCTTTCCAGTGGAGTACTACAAGGCTTTTTTTAAAACTACTGTTCACTTCCTCAATCTCTGGAATTGGCAACAATAACACTACTCCCTAAACCAGGAAAAGATAGACACAAATTAAGATCATACAGGCCGTTAAGTCTCCTCAATGCTGACTATAAAATTTTGACCAAATTACTTGCCTCAAGACATACCCAAAGTAATACATTCAGATCAGACA